>JADKLZ010033860.1:0-10628 GCA_021533235.1 Biomphalaria straminea
TCAATAATAATAAATAAAGCATCATATAATTTGTTTTGAGTTGTTGAAATGTTTACCTTTTGAACGACAGGTCGTCTAACCATTGCCCTTTTTTTTTTATACAAAAGCAAAATTTAAGACATAATTTATAGAGGAAATGTGTTCATGAAGCCATGGGCAATAGGTATGGTACATAAATTTAAACTTGAAAAGAGACCCCTACTAACATAAATAATAGAAACTACTACGGCCTTCTCTTAAGACCAGAAATATTGGCTTATAAGACTAGGACTTCATGTAAGCAATAGGCCTATTTGTTTTATAAGCAAACAAGAATTTTACATGAGAAAAATATGATAAAAAGAAGTTGCTTTATTTTAATATGTATTTCATTTGTTTTGTCGACTTCTGTACATAGAAACAAACATAACAATATGCATAAAACTATTTGCTTAATAAATTAAATATTATAACCATCACAATGAAAACCTAAATTTAACGTTTGGTCTTAACCATTATATATTGCACATGGATACATATATTGCTATATATGTACACGAAATACAGATAGATTACAATAAAAAGTTTTATATATTAAAATAAAACAAACACACGTGCGCACATTCAAATGCAAGCACATAGGAACACACATGCACACAAACATATACGAACACACATGCACACAAACATATACGAACACACAGGCACAGATACTTGGACAAAAGTGACTGAAAGAAAGACTTTAAAATGGTTAAAATTAAATATAAAATCTGAGTATATTGAAAGACTCTAGAAGTATTATATTGTATATAAAATTATTTAATACTTGGTGACTAAAAGTGGTTCAACTTGAAAGGCTATTAACACAATTTAAAAATTTTTGTTGGTCAGTGTTATAAAACATACAACTAGACTAAATTGGTACGACAGAATATGTCAATATAAGAACACATATTGGAAGTTACATTTAAATAACATTAAAATTATGCAAAATATTTTAAATATAAAATTTGTTCTTATAAACATCTGAAAAAATTATTAAAATAACTCAATCCATACATTTTATTCTTTTTTTTTTCAATCACCCCCACCCCTCTCTCTCTTTCATATTTACATATACACAATTATATTTAGGTAGGGATGAGATGAACGGGGAGGATGTGTGAAAGTGTCAGAATACATTTTAAACAGTTTAAGAACTCCAAAAAAAAAAGGAGTTCTGAATTCAAACCAATGCGAGGTCATAACTTCATGTTCAAAAATCAAAAGGATCTCTGTCCTCAGGCCTAGCTGGCCTGCGTGTAACAGGAGGTCTGGGGACTATATTAGAAGCGGAACGTCTGGGTAGTAAGTCTGAAGCTGGCGAACTGCGTAGTAAATTTAAAACCGAAGAACTAGGGACTACATTTGAAACCAAAGTACAGTGAAGAATATTTGAATCCGAAGTTCTAGGATGTATATTTGAATCGGAAGTTCTGGGAATTAGATAAGAAATTCTGGGAGTTGGGCCAAAACGTATAGCCCAGGCTATGGGTCGTATAATTGAACCTGGATTTCTTGGGCGTCTACATAAAGCCTGAGGTGGTCTGAATTCAAACGAAGATAGAAGTCTATTTGTCATGTTCTGTACCGTATGACATCGAATTGAGCTTGAAGGCTGTTGAAGAAACTCTAAGAAGTTCTCTGTGTTGGACTCAGGTTGCGCTGAGGGAGTCGGACAGTCGGTGTTAGTAAAATCTAATTTATTCTGTATTCTGTTACTCTCCATTGAACTTTGCGGCTCTATGCCCGTAGGTTGACTCGAGTCAGGGCGAACGCATGACAGAGATCTGGAAGTAAACAAAATGTGTTTAATTGTGTGAACATATAACATTAACGTATAAAAGGAATACTATGGTACAGCCAATAGAAAGAAAAATTGGTGTTACGTGGACAAACAAAGTATCAAACTAAAGCCTGTGGGAAACAACCCAGGAAAAACCCAAATAGAACAAGATTTTGGAGGTTATTAGTGCCAAAATACAACAGAAAACATTGCAATGCAGGCATTAAACTGGAAAGGCTGGAAGCATGAAGGTGATTGGTACATCAAGAAGTAGAGAGAACAGGATAAACATGGAACCAACTGATGGGAATAATCCAGAACAGAGCCTGAGGGCGATGTACCATTGCGGTAGTGTGCTCCACTAAGAGTTAAAAGGTTGAAGTTAAGTAAGATCATTGTACAGTTAGTGTTTCCTCATTACAACAATGTACTTTTAAACTATTTCTGTTTCACTGACTCTAGAATAAGTAATAGGATTATTGTTTGAATGGACAGCGACCGAACATGAAATATTCAGATAGAGATAAGCTAATAAAAGAAAGGAAAATCAAATACTATGAAAGAAAAGAAGAAATTCATAGAACAAAATCATATATAAAGTTTGCGATAGAGGCAGGGTCAAAACGAGAGCAGTGACAATAAAACAATCAGAAAAATGAAAGTATAACAAATGAGTTGAACAGGTATAAGATAATATCACATTAATATTGTTTTAGTAATAAAAATAATGGATCATAAATATTTAACAAGTATAGAAATTTAAAAACTAATATTTGAACATCAAAAAAAAAAGATGACATTTAAACTATACATAAAAAAAAAGCTTTAAGTGTAGTTTTATCGATTAACTTGAGTCAAGTCATTAAATTTGTAATAGATCAAGACTAACAACAATAAATCAGCGCGATTAAAAATACTTTTACCGATTGTTTTGTTTAGCGCAATGCCATGCTTTTAACGTTCTCAATAAGCTTTAATCCTCTCACCTGTCTTGACCAGTTGATAAAGGGATGGGATGAAAGAAGGAGTAACTGTGTCAATATTACCGTCATCGTTATTTAAATGCATTTATGAAAAAAAAAGTCAAGTCAATCTAAATCAACATTAACTTAAAGTCACCAAATACATGATGGGATTGAATTTCGATAAAGAGTTGAGATGGGTTTAGTATCTGTGATTCATTAAACCCAGGCTAAGTATATGGACTATATACTATGATTTAAGTCCGCGCATTTTATGGTGTGTAATTTTATTGCACGCTTTTTGTTTTAATTATTGGACTCTTATGTATTGTTGTAAACAGTTGTTTCTTCTGTAGTAGTTTATGATCAGGTCATTCGAAGCAAACTTTGTTACATTGTTTTATAACACAAAAGTAAATTTGGTCCCAATAAAACATGTTGATTATTAGTAATTGTCTACCTTTGTTGGGCCGCTGTGTGAGTTGTGACATTAGAATTAGATGACCTTGACACCATTTGTTGCAGTGGGTTTACGAACACACCATTGGTTGGAATGCCCGTGTTCGCAGAAGTTTGTGGTTGAAGTCTGGGTCTGTGAAAAAAAAATTCATTAATACACAAAATTCAGTCCCATTATGTTATATTTCAACACAGTAGGACAACTGATAATAGCAGCAACAGAAAGAGTCAATTACACACACACACACACAGCAAAATACTTTTTAAAAATGAACACAAAACTTATAATAACTCAAAATTTACATAATTTCTTAACATTGTAGGGTTTATTTCCCTTTCTGATACCAAAAAAAAAAGTAATGACCAATAATTAATTGAACTTCTTTGACAATGTTTTGTTAGGTACAATACATCATTGTGTACAGTTTGGACTTGATCTTAGAATAGGTGTGGGAGAAATGAATTGTACACAAATTTTACTAGACAGAATGAATTCTTTTAAGCTTTGTAAATATTTTTAAACAATATCGTTGGCCCGTATTACGTTGATGCAATGAAGACTTTTACTTCCTCGTGTGATGCAGTCAGGGGGGGGTAGTGATACAGCGTTTATTTGATCCTCTTTTGTTTCCTGTTGCTCGTAGGCAGTTGACATTCTACAAATACATCACTTTTGCTCTCGCACTTATTATGTAACAACATAATGGCATTCCAGCTAGACTTCTCAAAGAACTAAGCAGTGCGCTAGCACCAGTGTTCAAAATACTTTTTCAGGCATCTCTTAACCAGGGCAGAGTACCAACTTACCAGGGACTGGAAAGAAGCTAATGTCACCCCTCTATTTAAGAAAGGAGAATAATCTGACCCAGGACACATCAGACCAGTATCACTAACCAGCATCACTTGTAAAATCCTAGAGCACATAATATGTAGTAACTCATAAACCACTTAGAGAAACATAATGTCCTTACTCCATACCAACATGGCTTTAGGAAATATAGATCATGTGAAACACAACTAATAGGACTTATTGATGATTTTTCAAAAGCAAAAGGCTTAGACAACAGTGAGCAAATAGGTGCAATCCTACTAGATTTTTCTAAAGCTTTTGACAAAGTTCACCACCATAGTTTGCTAAAATAAAAAAATTAAAACATTTTGGCATTGATGGTTTACTGCAGGGGTGGACAAATTACGGCCCGCGGGCCACATGCGGCCCGCCGAAGTGTTTTATGCGGCCCGCAAAAACCTAAATAAATAATAAATAATTGTAAATATCTAGAGACGTTATTGAAACTCAATTCTTATAATTTGTAATGACAAGGCCAAAGAAACATTGTCTCCAAATGTCTCTCTAAAGAGTTTCGAGAAAAACGAAGATTAAATTCAATAGCAATACTAGAAAAATTCAGTAAAAGACATAAGCCATGGCCAGTATTTATTCAATGCTATGGAGAACTGTGTTGAAAGAGTTGGCTTGGCTTGTACAAGATGGCAAGGGTAACAACTGATGGAGCTTTGACTGAGAAAAACAACTTATTTAAAAAAATAAAGAAAATATCCCAACCATAAACTAATAACTGGAAAGTTTACACATAGTTACATCAAATTCGCAACAACCTGCGGACATATTGGCCCTAGGCATAGTCATAGTATGTTGCTGCTAAGGTCCATAATTGTTAAATGGCTCGCACAGGAACTATAGTTTAATATTACAGAAAAGGAATAGCAAAACTTTTACTCAATGACTCAATGTTATTGTTCGAAGTAAATTAGGTCTTTAATAAATTGCAAAAATTATTTTTTTCCTTTATTTTGTATATTCTTATCTTATTCGGGGCTACCAAATTCCCTTCGCCTATAGCCTCCAATTCTAAAAAGGCCGGTCCCGACTGGCAGTTCCGAAATGTATGTGAAGATTTGGAATTAAAACATTCTGATGTTTGGTAACATAGTTGTATTCATTGGCTAATCATTAGATCAATATGGAATTTAAAGGAAGAAATTGTTAGGCTCCTTGATGGCAGGGCCGGTCTTAGGCCACTGCAGCCTATGCGGTTGCAGTGGGCCCCGCGCTTTTGTAGGCCCCGCGCTAATTCAAGGTGTAATTATTAAATTGCAAAATAAATACGTAAAAATCATGGAAATCTGAATTTATTTACATCTCCTGAAAACTCTATAAAATCTCCAGTAAAATATGCAAAATTGACATTTGTGGGTGGCATTCATTGCGGAAAACGCCAATCCTACGAGCGATAAAAGAAAAAAAAGGCAATGTCAGCTTTCATTTAATAAAATGTAATAATCGGGCGAATTTTTACCTTATTCTGAAGTGCCAATACATTATTTACTTTTATAGACACTGTCATATAAATATGCCATTAGTTACAAGGTTCTTAAAGTAGGCACAGATCGCAATTTTTAACTTAGTAAAGAATGAATAAAATTCAAAGTCGATTTTATTTTATTTTCTTATACAAAATCTTAATTTTCACTTATTATCCTTATATCCTCACAAAGTAGGCCCCGCGAAATCAGTTTCGCATAAGGCCCCGCAATTGCTAGGACCGGCCCTGCTTGATGGACATTGATTGTGACCTTTTCCTAATATCTCTAATGAAGAGTTGAAGACAAAATTTTTGTTTATCATCGGAAGAATTGTAATTTGTTGTTTGTACATGAAATGTATGTGCATCTTAAAACTTTTCAAACAACGCATATATGTATGCGGCCCGCCTATTCCCGAAATTTCATTAATGCGGCCCTCGGTTGAAAAAGGTTGCCCACCCCTGGTTTACTGCATCAGTGGATTAAAGATTTTCTAATAGGGAGAGAACAAACTGTAATAATAAATGGCTCTAAATCAACACCAATAACAGTAAACTTAGGCGTACCTCAAGGAACAGTCTTAGGACCACTACAATTTTTAATTTACATAAACGATTTACCAAATTGCATATAGTTCAGGAACAAAAGTCAGATTATTCGCAGACGATTGCATAATATATAGGACAATAAAAACAAAACAAGATACAGAAATTTTACAAAGAGAATTAGATGAATTACAAAAATGGGAATCAAATTGGAGCATGTCTTTCCACCCAAAAAATGTCAGTTATTAAGAGTAACAAAAAAACTAAAACAAATTAATTCCACTAATTTTATTAGCGGCCCCCGTAAGGGAAGAAGCCGCTATTAGGTTTGTGCAAAATGTCCGTCTGTCCGTCTGTCACACTCAGGGCGCCGAAACTAGAAGAGATACGAAAAATATTTTTTCACCATTAAATGCGGCTTGAAAAGTTTAGGTGCAACGGCTACTTTTAGTTTTCTAAAAGCTAACCGTTTAATTTATAAAAATTATTATGCAAGCGATTTTGTAATAAAAAAACACCAATTGTGAAGCAATTACGTAAATCTAAGGGAGGAAATGTTACTATATGAAATGCTCTTGGCATGTAGATATCACGCACATTTTTTAAAATGAATTTATGTCTGTCTGTCCGTCTGTCAGACTCAGAGCGCCAAAACTAGAAGAGATACGAAAAATATTTTTTCACCATTAAATGCGGCTTGAAAAGTTTGGGTGCAATGGCTACTTTTAGTTTTCTAAACTCAAACCGTTTAATTTATCAAATTAATTATGCAAGCGATTTTTTAATAACAAAACACCAATTCTAAAACAATTACGTAAATGTAAGGGAGGAAATGTTACTATAAGTGTCACAGATACCATTATAGATTTATTTGTATTTAAAAGCTTGTTTGTAAATAGAATTAGAAATCTCTAACTGAGCCTCAGGAATTACCCAAAAAGTCTAGTCCCTTGACAGAGCCTCAAGTTTAACTCAATGACGTCACTATGATGTTGCGAATCTATTGGTTGATTTAAAAATAAATAAAGACATTTTTGGGAGAGTTGGCGGGCTGGAATAAGACGCGCCAGATTCAGTCTGGAGTTAGCTTTCTAAACGATAGGTCGTGTTTCTAGTGTGTTCTGAAATAATATTGAAGAAAGAAGTATGTATTGTATTTTCATTTTTAATATGTACCTTGTACATAAGCTGTACTTAAGTTATATTTGAATTAAAGTTTCTAGTGTTTTATTTCATCGAAGAAGTTATTCATTTGATTCCTAGATTGTCTGTGTTCATAATTGCATTAATTCAAGATAGTCCCCGGCAGTACAAGTCTACTCTTCTATTCGGACAGCAACTTCTTATCACACTTCAAGATAAAGTTGGCAAAGTCTTCATTTGTCATTCATCATCAATATTCAAGAATTGATAGAAGAGAGATATTGTCACAATAAGAAATGCTCTAGACATGTAGATGTCACGCACATTTTTAAAAATGAACTTTTAGCAGCGGCTTTCGTGTACTAGCGTAAAGACCGGAAATGACATGATTCTAAACTAATTTCTTAAATTTGTAAAAAAATCAGATTTTTTAAAATAAAATTGTATAATGCCCCCATTAAAATGAAACTAACATATTTTTGTGCGTTTTGTCTGTTGGTTGGTCTGTCCGTCAAGGTTAGAAAAAAACACTAAAGGCTTTTCAAAATATGATTTAACCTTTACTGTTCTTTCAGAAATATTGCGATAGTTTAAGGATGGGAGCATACAGGAATTGAGCCAGGGACTTAAAAGGAACATCCGAAACATCTTGCGAATAGGCAGATCTGACAGGGATCCGACTCCGACGGGGGCCGCCTCTGAGTTTGTGTATCACACAAACTCTCTTTGTAATCTTGTTCATGGTACACTAATAACACAGACTAAAAACGCAAAATACCTAGGTGTTATAATAAATGAAAAAACTGTCATGGAATCCCTATATTGATGAAACATTAAAAAAATCTAACAAAGCATTAGGGTTTATTAAAAGAAATTTCTATAAATCAAATAATAACATAAAACTAAAATGTTATTTAACCTTGGTTAGGTCTATAATAGAATATGCACCCTCTGTTTGGGACCCCTCAACTTAAGAAAACATTAAGAAACTGGAACAGACACAAAAAAGAGCAATGAGATTCATAACAAATCAATATTCTCATTTCACTAGAATAACACCTTTAGTAAAATCACTAAATTTAGAAAGCCTTCAGGACAGAAGACTGAAAAGTAAAGTAGCAATTATACAAAAAAAAACACTGAAAATTGAAAACCAAATATAATAAAATACTCAGAAAGACACAAAAAAGGCACATTCCTTATCCTATATGCTAGAACAAATTTGTACAAAAGCTCCTTCTACCCTAGCGCTATTAGACCATGGAATGGATTGCCTGAGCTAGCCAGGAAAACCAGTGACTTTGCAGAATTTGCATGACTGAATGCATGACGCGTAGGACGTAATCATTTTATTTTTTTAAGTAACGTCTGTATTGTATAAGATAAGATAAGAAATACATAAAACAATTTAGACCTACCTCCAAAGCAATGGGGTCACATTGGAATCACTCGCTTTCGTTTGTAAGACTCCTGCACATTGAGATGCAGCCGGCTTGGAAACTCTTGTGCTCTCTTCCGATTCTTTGTCCCTTATGTAGTCGAGAATCACGCCAAACTCCTCCTCAGTGGAAAGCCTGGGGATTTTTCTTCTGGGGGATTTCTCCGGGGAATCGGGAGGAGACTCAATGTGACTGGAGAGATGGGGAATAAACGGAGCGTACCGCCTCTTAATACTTTGCATGAAGCGGATGGATTCACTGAAGGAGTGATCGAAGCGCCAATTGTTTTGCATGTCATCGTGCATCCTTTTCAGCAAAATCAAACCGTCAATGTCATCGCTCGCCTCCATCATTTCACTGGTGATCTTTTTGATCTTGGGCAGGTACGGGATGTTATAATACACAGTGTTAAGGTACTCGGAATCGGTGTAATCATTTTCAGTCTAGGCAATTAGTCATTAGAAAAAAAAAGTAAATTAAGATGCAATGCTCACAAATGTGTTGGTATAATAAGATGTCATACTCATATGTACAATTTGTAGGTATAAAGAAATGTCACATGTGAAAAGATGTCATGTGAATATATAATGAGAAGTAAGGTGTGGGTTTGAAGAGAGGTCATTTGTGGGTTTAAAGAGATGTCTTTTGTGGGTTTAAAGATATGTCAGATGAAGGTATACAGAGATGGCGTGTGTATGTATAAATAGATGTCCTTGTATATATAAAGTTAGGTCCTATGTAAGTATTAGGAGATGCCATGTGTTGACTTAATAAGCTGTCTAGCGTTAAGCGATGTTGCATATTCTCGTAATGGTTGTGTGTCTTTGTATCTGTGTTTGTGCGAGTGTTTGTGTGTTTATGTGTACGTGTGTTTGTGTGTGTTAGCAAGAGATGTGCACGTATAAAAACATCTTGACATGTGATATGCCCAATTAAATGTCTTAAAATAATAATAATAGTAATAATCTGTATAATTGTCCATAAGGAAATTTGTCTTACAATTTGTGCATTACACTAAACAAAACATTATAACTATAAAAAAAAAAGGTCACAAAGACTGTGTGGAAACACAAACTCAAACTCGGCCCCCGAAGTGGTCCACACAGGCAGGCTTCAATATTTTCAGAAAAAAACATCCGAATGAAATTATATCACAGACGAATGACAGATAAGAAGGAAGAAAGAAGGTTGACAGATCTAATGTACTGGCCCCAGCGGTCCAGCAGATCCAAGGAAATATGAACGTTAATAGTGTAAAATCACTTTCGCGATAAAGTAACATATGAAAAAAAAAAGAAACGCGAAAGAAAATGCAGTCTATATTTTTATCAATTATCTTCAATTACGTCCAACTTATAATGAATACTAAATATATTTTTTCTCTTTAAAAATTAATGAACATTGTTTGTGTGTAAATATAGTAATTTGTATGACACACGTTACATAACTTAACAATTAAAATATGAAAAAAAAATTGACAATAAAATCTACAACCTTTTGCATATTGAGTTAAAAATAAGGTAGATGATCGTCTCCCTGATGTATAGTACACAGGAATTTGTTACTAAGATAGTTTGTACTCTAGTCTGAAGAAGAAACGTGTTATAAAATGCATTCCATAACATCATTTATTGTCTTAAATTAGGTCTACTCTGTAATAGGGTTTTTCTCTTTTAAAAAAAATGCTTGCATAAGTGATTTTTTTTTAAATTAGAGTTTGAGCTTTACAAAAGCAAAAAGTAGCCGTTGCATCAGAACTTTGAATGATCTAAATTATTGTGATGTCTGATTTTCATTTTCTCTTCTACTTTCTGAGATCTTAACGGGACGGACAGACAGACGGACAGACAAACTAATAGCGTCTTTTCCCCTTTCGGGGGGCCGCTAAAAATGTACATTCACACCAGACTCACTCATAATTTACATGTGAAAAGTTTATATTAGAATT
>JADKLZ010033862.1:0-15200 GCA_021533235.1 Biomphalaria straminea
GTCTACCAGTTCCAAGTTTTTTTAAATTTAGCATAATTAATTACTAAAAATGAGTTACTTTTGTTAGTTTTCAGGTCATCTAGATATTAAGAAAGAAAAATTAAAATAAATAGGTGCTTTTTCTTTCGCCCCCCCCCCCCCCCCATTATTTATATCATCCAAAAAATATATTAGAAGCAACTATTACCAGCGGTAGTTATCCACCCAAGGCATTGGCGTAGCAAGGTATCCTTGGGCCCGGGTTCAAGAATATGTTGGTGGGCCCCCTACCCAGAGTAAGTCGAATGTATAGTGTGACAGAAAAATTGAAGTATCTGAATGTATGGGTATTTTAACTAAAAGACATTCCAATACTTTCTGCTTTATGTAGATTTTCCTTCTTATTTTTGAACATTCACAACTCGGACTGCCCTTACAATTCTAATTTTCCTCTAATTGGTGCAGCTGCCATATGTTTTTTTTTTCTTTGAGGAACACAAGCTGCTTTGGTACATCAAAACATCTTAATCTCATTGTCGTGAGAGCATCATTCCTTGATGACAACATTGTGGACAAAAATATTTGAGTATATTATATACTTTGCTCTTCCTATTGGATTTAAGACGCGCCCATCTTGAGATTGCTGTGAGCAAAAAACAAAAAGTCTTAGAGATCTGCAACGTCTTGAACACAACCGACAGAATCATTTATAACCAAATTTAAATCATGGTTAGCATAATAAACATAATGAACGAGCGGCTTCTTTTGATGAAGACCATTGTAGGTCCTACTATCCACTTTTATTGGAATCACCATCATAACTTTAGCCTCGCAGTTTTAAAGATAAATTGGGATTATTCATTAGTTGGAACATTTGTCAATTGTCACAAAAAAAAACGAACAACTAGAAATGATTCTCTAATTGCTATTTTTGGGGTATTCCGCCATTGAGATCACAGAACAGTTTTTTTAATCACGCTAATTTGATCAACTTTAAATTGTCTTGAATGCTCTCAACAATAAAAGGGAAAAATGTTGCGGATAGCACATCTGTATTATAGCCAGTACCGCTGGATAGTCTTAAGAGCTGAGCCGAAGGCTCTTCGAGCTCTAAGTTTGAAAAAAAAAACACCTGTCTGAATCCATTCGAGAACAAATATCAAACACTAAAAAAAAAAATGTCTACCACAGGTCTGTCTGGGAGTGACCCGAGTCAATGCCTATAGGACATTGCTGTTTCACATGCCACTGGCACTCCGGACGCATGGACTAGAAATTATGGCCGAAGGCCAAGTAATACCGGAGGCCGCCGCCATTTTCCTTCACTATACCATGCTGACCGTGTAGGATACGCCATTATTGTAAGGCTCCCTTGAGGAACGGCGCATGGATTCGTGACAGGGTCGTATGAGCTTTCTTTCAACCCCGCTAGCCGAGCAAGGGGGTAGACTCTCGTCCACCCGTGGGCACCCCCCACGGGAGTCCTGTTTGTTACTTTTTAGCCTAGCCACTTCCTCTGGTAGCCGTTTCCACGCGGGCGCCACGTTGAGGCAAAGTAAGGTGCCCGCGTTTAAGCCAGAACTGCATTGCCAAACAGCTCTATTATCTCGTTTTGAATCTGCGGGGCTTTGTTTTCCTGTGAAATTTCATATATTCATAGCAATAAGGACTAGTCAGTGTATTTTTTTAATACTACGCATTGGCCAGAGTTCATATAATTATACATAATTATATACCTTTATATAGATCAGCTGTATGGAGGTCATCGTTCCGACCACGACTAATGCACAGCAGCACAGGCATTCATCTCCGAAAAACACTATTCCATGATCATTTTTTTGTAAAAAAAAAAGGCCTAATGGTGTTAACTTTCTTTAAGAACTTTGAACAAACACTGCATTTGTCAGAGAATGACAGAGACATTATTCCATGATAACTTGGACATCTCTCTATCTTTTAAATCTTTGTTATAAACCTGCTCTCCAATTTTGGTTTTGCCATTCATTGTAACAGAACAAACACATTCATCTTTAACGCTACATATGTAACTTACTCTGGCGTTTCATTTGCTTCCTAAATATCAATTTTTGTTAAATTTCGCCCCTTTTTTAAAAAAAAATCTTTTCGAATGATCACATGAAACATTTTTTTACACAATACAAAGACAATAAAACAATGTGATGAAGACTTCTGAGGACTCTGTTGTCCTAAAGAAGTGTTTAACACTACTTCATTAGCTTGCATTCAAAAGTTTGATTCACAATTATTAAGATGCTTTTTTTTTAGTCTTAGGAATCCTTGGGCCTTAGGCCTCTTACTTGGGCATTCCTGCCTCTTTTGTGGGCCTTTTGTCTTACAGTAATAATGGCAAATACATACTTCATAGGGTCCATCAGATACAGGAAATGACACAGATAACATATCGACAACTTAAGGATATCATTATTTTTTCTTTTCCGAATATTCAAGTAATCTGGCACGAATGAATGCTTTGACATGACACATTATTTATACAAAAAAAAGAAACATATTACGCTTTGAAAAAATTGAATAATTAACATTGTTTCGAAATTTTAATTTGTGAATTAGTGTCATTCGTAAGTTCTCGCCTGGGCCCCAACTAGTCAACAGTCATGGACTCAAGTGCAATGAACCCCTTTGCGCCATTTTTGCTAGTCCACCGGCTGTGGGCCCCTAATGGTCGTGGGCCCGGGTTCATTGAACCCCTTCGCGCCATGGATGCTACGCCACTGACCCAAGGCCTTAACCAAAACGTTAAGAGTCCGGAATAATCAAAAAGAGACTTGAAGCCCATTAGAGAGACATAAGGCTTTTTAGAAATCGCATTGTTTAACCTAATTAGTAGGGTATCGGGTTTATCGATGTTTTAGAGATGCTTTGGATGGCTGCCTGATCGAGCGGTTTGCGCGCTGGACTGTCGTTCAGATTTATCAATAGTTCAGGGTTCAAACCCTGCTTGCTCCCCTTCCCACCCTCCTGCAGGAGGTTTGGACTAGGAAGTACATATCTTCACATCTGAAGGAACATCCGGAACATGTAAAACATTTACAAACATTTTACAAGGCTAAAAAAAGTTAACGGCAATCATGATCGTACGATTTATACAAAGCAAGAGATTTGATACGGCCTATGGTTGCGTGTTTTTTTTTGAAAGACCTTGAGAAATATCTTCACAAGGTAGCTGAGAAACATCTCCTATCTACAGATATTTGACTTGGATATGTCCCAGCCAATATTGACAGAGACCCAAACCAAAGGAGATTTGCAGAAGAAACATGTCCAACCAAGCATGTCAGTCCGCAGGGCATCTTAACCGTACAGACAGTGAGGAAGTTGCAGCGAAGATGCGATCAGGTCAAGGTCAAGAAACAAGTCATATTCTACCTTGAGCCGGCCCCTGTGACGGGCGATGCAAAGTCCATTGTCATTGAAAGATCATTCAGAAAACAAAAATGCGAAGCAAGGGAGATAACAAATAGAATATATATATCATTTGGGTTAAGTCCCTTGACATTCTTCTTCACACTGATTGACTATGGCTGTGTTTCCCAAATGCTTCCTACTGGAACACCTCGCACATATTTTCGGATGGCACTCACCTTGATCATTCCAGTTGTTCATGGAAAACCTATTCAGCCTTTCAGGACTAGCGACACTTAGGTTCCTCGGAGCCTCGTTTGGGCAACTTGGTTAGGCCAATAATAGAATATGCATCCTCTGTTTGGGACCCCTCAACTCAAGAAAACATTAAGAAACTAGAACAGACACAAAATAGAGCAGTGAGATTCATAACAAACGAATATTCACATTTCACTAGAGTAACACCTTTAGTAAAATCACTAAATTTAGAAAGCCTTCAGGATAGAAGACTTAAGAGTAAAGTAGCAATTATACACAAAACGCTGAACCATAATCTCCAAATACAAAAACAAAACTTAATAAAATACTCAGAAAGACACAAAGATAAGAACATATACCTCGTCCCATATGCTAGGATGCTAGGACAAATCTGTACAAATGCTCTCTTTCTTCCCTAGTGCCATTAGAGCATGAAATGGTTTGCCTGAGCTAGCCAGGAAAACCAGAGACTTGGCAGAATTTAAGTCATTGGTTATGACTGAATGCATGACGCGTAGGACGTAATCATCTTCTTTTTTGAACTAACGTCTGTATTATATAAGATAAGATACGATAACTCTGCACCATTCAAACATATATGCATTTTCATAATGGACCTCATTCACCAAATGTAAATAAACACATCCTTGCACGTCATAATATTGATAAAATAGTGAAAAATACGTATCATGTGACACCCTTACATATTGCGTAATTTGTATAGAACATATAGAGAAAATGTTGTTTGTTTATGTTTGGTAAATGAGGTCCAATGTCAGTCTCGTGAAATTAATATATCCAATGTTTCTTAGACCCACCAGGTGGCGTTTGTCGTACTTTTGGTTATGCAGACGATCAAAGGAGTCTCGGACACGTTTCATGCCAGCTTCCTGCCCGTCCTTTACATGGATGACAACATCCTGGACAAAGGCAAAATGGGCATTTTTCTGGGTCTGTTGGTTATTTTCTTATTTGAAAAGTAGAATTACTTATACATTTTTACGTTATTATGAGTTATGTCCCCATTGAGATGAATAAAGTATTGGAATACTTTCTTTAAAATATTCACATATATTTTACTGAGACTATTTTTTTTCCTTAACATGGAAATAATTATAAAAAAGAAAAGTTTTGTTTTTTTTTAAACAATGATGAAATAATTAAAAAGTATCACTAATGTATATATATACATGGCACTATAGGCTGTACATGTCGGCTTTGCTTTGTTTCAAACAGTGGAAAAAAAATTGTTCGTAGAAAAATATTTGTTTTACAAAACTAGTTAAAAGCCTTCCTCAACTCTTATCAGCTAATTCATTAACTCTTTCTCTCCTAACTGACGATACCAACGTTGATTCCACCAGAATGTGGTAATTAATTACGGAGAGAAAGAGTTAAGGTTAAATCATGCACACGTTATTTCTCTCACTTCCCATACTCAGATCAAGTTAAAACATTACACACTATGTAAAGTCCCTAACAAGACATGAACCAAGTGTTTTCAGAGTAACCAATTATTTTATGAATTGGTCTTAAATAATTAATTTTGTTTTACACAGTAGTTTGCAAATAGAAGATAGGTCTTGTGTCGAGAATGAGGAAGTCGCCTACGAATTGGAAGCTTACAATAGATAACTATAAAATCTATAATTTTTCATAAGCACTTGTGCTAGCTCAGTGGCTAGCGTGTCAACCTTCAAACTTCAATCAAGAGTTCTAGTTCGAATTCAAGTAAAGCACCATTTTTTTTTAAGAAAAGCTTTTTAAAAGCCAGCATGAAACTCTCAACCAGATGTCTTCCTCTTCCCCCCCCCGCCTTCACCCAACTAACCCGAAAAAAAAAACTGATTCACATAAGTGATTGGACCATAGCACATTGAGAATGCTTTGAAAGCATGAAATGGCGCTATACAAAAACTTTTTGTACAAATATTTCCAACTTCACAAATTTATTCTTGTTATTCTAGAATTACAAATTAATTCATTAATTGATTTAAAAGCACGTGACTCAATTAAACTCCAACTGCCACATATTTTCTTTTTTTTATATATATTTTTTAAAATAATTGTTCTAGTTTTTTTGTGTTTTTTTTTTTGCTTTATATCAGGAATACAGCATGTCATCACAGATCTAGCAAGTCCTATTGGTAAAGAAATTAATGGCCTCATGACCGAAATTCCTATTGATTTAAAAAGTAAGTTTTTTTTCCGCCCTCCCGCTATCTATCAGTTACTCCACACTCATTCTCTGACTCCCCCTCACTTCCTTCATCACTCATTCTGACTTCCTTCCACTAACTGTGCCACTTACATTGACTCTCTTCTACGCTCTATCAATTATTCCACACTCATTCTCTGATTTAACTTGGAGGCGCGGTGGCTGAGCGGTAAAGCGCTTGACTACTGAACCGGGGGTCCCGGGTTCGAATCCTGGTGAAGACTTGGATTTTTATTTCGAGATCCTTGGGCGCCTCTGAGTCCACCCAGCTCTAATGGGTACCTGACATTAGTTGGGGAAAAGTAAAGGCGGTTGGTCGTTGTGCTGGCCACATGACACCCTCGTTAACCGTAGGCCACAGAATCAGATGACCTTTACATCATCTGCCCTATAGACCACAAGGTCTGAAAGGGGAACTTTACTTCTCTGATTCCCTCTGTCTCACTTACTAACTTACATACTCCCAATCTCCTTTGTTCTCACACTCGCACTGCCTCTCCCAGTCCCCTGTACAAACCTAGTACTTAACACGTATCTAACTTGTCTATGCCATACTCTCACAATACAGAGACACAGCTCGACCCGAAAGATGGACGATTCGTTGCAGCCTGGTGGCTTGCGTTCCTCGTCTTCGGTGTCGGCCTGGGCATCGCCTCTTTCCCGCTGTTGTTGTTTCCAAGGAAGCTTATCTCCAGATCAAAGCAGAAAGAAGCTCTGGAGAAAGCAGTGGTCAGTTATGTTGGTGGTCAAGTCCTCGATGAAATCGTGGAGAAAGATGCTGACGATAAAGTGGAAGAAATAGAGCTGGAAGTCTCAGACAGGTTAGGTCAGAGTTTGAGTCTTCTTAGTGTGTTTATCAGTAGTTCATCTACATCTACACAGATACTGTAAAACACAAGCCTCAATGTCTTTGTAGGTTAAGTTATTTTCATATCTAAATTATTCTAGGCGGGATGTCGAAGATATTGTTGTAAATCTAAGGCAGGCAACTTAACGAAATTGTACTTCTTCTTCTAGCCATCTTTATTGCTGCTGAGCTGTGAGCTCTTTTGCAGACTGTGCCAAAGGAAAAATAGTGTGCTGATTTCTTCAGTTGTTCAGCACTGCCATAAAGGGTGTTGGTTATGTTGGGCTATAGTGGAAGTAGGGGCTGCCTGAGGTGGATTAGGAAGGGGCATTCAAAGAGGATATGGTTTACAGTTTCATAAGAGTGGACGCAGTGTCTGCATAGGGGTGTTGTGTGGTTTTATTTTGTTAGATGGTAATTTAATAGAGGTGTTGTGTCCTGTTCTTAATTGGAAAATTGTAGATTGTTCTTTGCAAACACAAAAAAAGCCTTCTACATTTAAGGAGTCTTGTTCCTAATTCTACCAGTCCTTTCTCCACCAAATCTGAATACGGACCAACGGCAGCCTTCCCTACTTCGCTTCGACAGCCTCCGCTTAGTGCTCAACAATTCAGATTTTACCTAATCACTTGATACACTGTTCTTTTTCTTCTGACCCAGCGTCGTGGGAAGCGTGGTCGAGAGGCTAAGTGCGGCTTGAGCTTGGCTTGGCTTGGCTACCTAGAAGGGGGCTCGAGGTTCGACACCCGACTCGGGCAGAGTTGTGTTTACTGAGCTCACAAAGGCAGCACGGAAAACCAACTCCTAGATACCCCCTCCCCCCACTGGTCCACAAATGAGATTGGACCAAAGCGCTCTGAGCATGCTATAAGAATGAAAGTAGCGCTATATAAAAGCTATAATAATAATGTTCTTGTTCAAAAACACTCGTACGCACCACATGGCACGCACCACATGGCACGCACTACATGGCGTGCACTAGTGTGAAACAGGGGTACAACAATCTATTAACAAAATTTAAATTTAGAGGTTTTTTTTAAAGACTTTGAATATTTCATACAATCCCGAAATAATTTCATACAACATTCTAGGACATGTCCTGAGTTGTTTTTTTCTCTCAAAATTGCTAGCGACCATCTTGATTAGCGTTATTAATTGACTAATATGTCAATGTATTAAATTCCCAAAATCAAGCATGAGTGTTGTATATTACGTGACCTTGCTACTACATTAGCCAAAATTAAATAGTGAGATGTATGACTTTAACACTAACTAACTCAAAGTTGACTAATTTAATGTTGACTTTAACATTAACTCAAAGTTGACTTTAAGACTAATGTAAGTTTGTCAAACTCTAGAAAGGAGAGTATCAAGTCAGAGATTGTCAACACACCGCCTAGAAAGTACAGTGTCAATGTAGTTTCGTCCAGGAAGAGCAGTGTGGCCTCTGCATATCAATCCAATAGCAGACGGTAAGCTGTATCATTTAGATTCGTTATACTCTCGTTACCATTACATTGTGGGAAGCGTGGTCGAAGGGCTAAGTGCGGCTTGAGCTTGGCTTGGCTTGGCTACCTAGAAGGGGGCTCGAGGTTCGACACCCGACTCGGGCAGAGTTGTGTTTACTGAGCGTCCAAAGGCAGCACGGAAAACCAACTCCTAGATACCCCCTCCCCCCACTGGTCCACAAATGAGATTGGACCAAAACGCTCTGAGCAAAATCGTTGATTTTGACCTCATCAAATTAAATTAATGCTAATTTTCTTTTAACTTGACTTTGAATTATATAAATAGAGCATGCATTTCCCTTTAATTCTATACCAAAATACAACATTTTCTGATAACAAACAACAAAACTATCGAAGCCCAATCATAACAGGGTAGTGAAATAGTAATGAGCAAAAGCAAGAATTCCTTCAAAGCGTGGACAAATAATTACGGAGAGAAAGAGTTAAAATTATTCTAGCACATCGACGTTGCATGTTGATATAGATACGACCATTAAGAGCTATTTTATAAACTATGCAGCTAATGCTGTGCTAAATTTAATTTCTATGAAATATTTCTGCCCCACCAACAGGCCCAGTATGTTTCCGCCTCTGGTTCCTCCTACCGAAAGAAAAGTGAGTATAGCTGGTGACCTCGTATTTGAACAACCCATCAAGGTACATGCTCCAGTGAAATCAAAGAAAGAGGAGTTTAGGGAGATGCTAATAGGTAAATAGGGTGTATGTAAATATTGTAAACCTTTTTGATTACAAAAAACAAAAAGATATAAATTGTATTTTCAGACTTACCCTAAATCACAAGGAACTAGGGAAAGCCCAGTTGGTTCAATTTTATTATTTAAATTGTCATCTGTCGTTCACATTGTTTTATTATAAAGCTCATTAACTCTCTCCACTGTCTGGTGAAAACCCAGAGCTGAGAGGAGGATCACGAAATCTGTGACGTATCTTGAGGATCCATAGATCTGTATAAGAGCCAAGAGGCACTACGCCGCACGCCACAATTTCGATAGTACTATATCTACTGGAGATGTTGCCTTTCCTGAACTGTTTACAATCAGAGTTCATCTCAGCCTTTAGAATTGCTATTGGATTGAATGACAGGTCCGTCCATTCTTTTCTGTTGTCTTCCCATCGCTTTCCCTGTCTGCCTTTTCTTCAATTTCCTGGTACTGTTCCCTGAAGAAAGGCATCTATAATCCCCGAGCTTCTTGTGATAGAGTTTTAAATTTTTGTTTTTTGACAGCAGTTAGCAGGACAACATTCGCTGTAGTAAATCCGTTTCTAATTTCTCTCGTTTCCATGGTTCGTTTTCATGTGGTCTCTTTATATACCTACACAATAATTAGGGGCGCGGTGGTCGAATGGTTAAGCGCTCGGCTTCCGAACCTGAGGTCCTGGGTTCGAATCCCGGTGAAGACTGGGATTTTGAATTTCGGTTTTTTTAGGGCGCCCCTGAGTCCACCCAACTCTAATGGGTACCTGACTTTAGTTGGGGAAAGTAAAGGCGGTTGGTCGTTGTGCTGGCCACATAACACCCAGCTCGCTAACCGTTGGCCAAAGAAACAGATGACCTTAACATCATCTGCCCCATAGATGTTAAGGTCTGAAGGGGAGACTTTTACTTTACTTTTTTTTACACAATACTTAACGATTTCTTACACTTTGTTGTCCAGATTTTCCCAAAGCTATATTTAGACTTTTGAGGAATCCAGCCTATGATCTTCTGCTACTGGACATCGTCATCATGTCTGTGCCCTTTAGCGGCCTTTCGTTGTTCAGAAGTGTCTACACGGCCAATGAATACAATGTCCCCATGTCTACGGTCACTCTAACATCAGGTAAAACAAGTTAACATTGCAACCTAATTTTAGGACGAAATATTCTTTAACAATAACAATTCTAATAGAAAAAAAGTATTTTACAAATAATGTGTTATTCTAGAACAGGTGTTCTCAGCCTGTGGGTCGCGACCCCCGATTGACGATTTGCCAGGGGTCGCCTAAGGCCATCGAAAATAAATATGGATTGTTACTGTCTATTCTTCTGTTGCTGTATGTGTGTGTGTGAGGGGGTCGAGGCAGAGTGCGGGATTGTAAAAAGGGGTCGCCGAGCAAATAAAGGTTGAGAACCGCTGTTCTAGAATGTCGAAGTATCAGAAATGTACTCCGCTAAAAGTATAAATGAGGGGAAATAATTCAATAAATTATATTTTATCATAATACATACCCAGATGTTCTTTCCCTTGATAAAAAAAAATATCTGATTCTGTTGCGGCCACACACTAAGCTCAGTAAACTTGTGACAGTTCAAGTCTGGATCAGGATTTCAACTCGTTTCCCCCCCCCCCCCCAGGTCGCCGGGGCGGGGGGTTGGGGGCCCACTGCCATAAATAATAATAATAATATGATACAATATAAATAATATTATATTTTCTCCTTACCGGTATCTTATAAAATACAGACGTTAGTAAAAAAAAAAAAAGAATCACGTCCAATTACATTATACTGTAGGTGTGGTGGCTGATTGGTAAAGCGTCTGGCCTCCGAAGTGGGTGTCCTTGGTTCGAATCCTTGTGAAGACTAGGTTTTGTTTTTTACTTCTAGGATCTTCAGGGCGCATTTGAGTCCACCCAGCTCTGGCCACATGACCCTCCCCTTATCATCCGTGGGCCGCACAAACATATGACCCATAGATCACAATGTCTGATAGGGAAATAAAAGAAAACTAAAGAATTATAATTAAATTATATTATATTATATTATATTATATTATATTATATTATATTATATTATATTATAAGGATTTGGTGGCTGATTGGTTAAGTGCTCTGCTGGTTCGAATCTCAGCAAAGGCTGGGATTTTGAATTTCGGGATTTTTTAGGGCGTCCCAACTCTTATGGGTACCTGACAAGTTGGTGAAAGTAAAGGCGGTTGGTCGTTGTGCTGGCCATACGACACCCTGCTCGTTTACCGTTGGCCATAGAAACAGATGATCTTAACATTATTTCCCCCATAGATCGTATGGTCTGAAGGGAAACTTTACTTTACTTTATTATATTATATTATATTGTATTATACCAAAACAGAATATGATATAATTTTATATGAATCTGCTTAGCCGTATATCTTTCAATATCTGAATAAATAATTGTAATATTCCATATTTTTCCCGTTGATAACTATACTTATACATGCTGATATTCTGCACTAATTGCGTTTTTAGTAAGAAAAAAAAACATTAACTGTAACAGAATTTAGATTATGAGATTATGTATTGTATGTCTTGTTTAGGCATCTCGACAGCACTAGGGCACATAGTGGGCACAGGTATCAGCTCCTACTTCACCAGTAAGGTGAATACCAGAATGGGTTATGTTTACATCATCATGACTAGTTACCTCCTGACCTGCGCCATCACACCGCTGTACATCATCTTCGGTTGTGACAACCAGATGGTGCATGGTGCTAAGGGAGAATTGTAAGTACAAAATAATTATTTTTAGATACCTATTTATAAACACAATCTAAATATATATAGGACGTTCAAAATTAACATCTTTTGTTATTTGGCTAAATCGAAGTGAAATATAAAATAGTTGAAAACTTCAAGAAAGACTACACTGTTTAACACCTTGCCATCTACCAAGATTTATCTGAACACTATCACCATAAAATGTCGACTCGTTGTGTTGTTAATCCCATACATGTGTATAGTAGTTTGGCATCTATACACTATGATATTTGTATATCCTCTGTTAGGACAAATATTGGTACAAACTCGTGGGTTAATTAGATCACACAACTATGTTCAATAATATAGTGTGTCTAGTAGAAGCACATCGTTGAAACATTACAAACTCTCTGACGAACGTATGCCAAAGGCAGTCCCTTTTTGGTGAGCTAAAAGGTGGTCGACGTAACGGAAACGCTTCAAAGACCAGCTCAGGCATCAACTTTCCTTGGCTGACATAGAAAAGAGCACCTGGCTGCATGCGGCGTCGGAACGAGACAGCTGGAGGTCACTCACGAAGGCCGCGGGATACACATTTGAGACCAAAAGAAAATCTTATGCCGAGGACAAACGCTGTCGACGAAAAGAAAATCTAAATCGACCATTTGCAGACAATGGCTTTTCAAGGCTTGGTTGTGGCAAAATATGTAGGTCACAGCTGGGGCTTCGCAGCCACGAGAAGTACTGTATTCCTTACTAATCTTCGAACTCGAAGACAAGCCTTGTGTTTCTGTCTGTCTCCCTACTTTCATGACATTATATATATATACTAGACAGATATTACCCGCTGTCCGCGGGTCTTAATTTGCGTAATCCTGATGTAGTCAGTGATATTGTGCATTAGAAACAAAGAAAATAATAATGTTTAAAGTAAAGCGAATGCGCGAATTCACGTTAAAAAAGAAATCATTAATGGAGCTATAAATAGAAACTTGACCTTATTTTACGCGATAATAAGGATAATAGTTGCAATCATGTAAAAATGCTTTAGAAAACAAATTTCAATGTTAATTTGATTAAAATATTAAATGAATGGACTATAATTAGTATGTTCAAGTAGGCCTGGATTAACCATTAGGCAAACAAGGCAAGTGCCTAGGGCACCAAGCGTCTAGGGGGCACCACAAGTCCACAAGAAAAATTTGTATATCGTCCCGGTAGTCGCGCGAAATCGACATGACATTAGCAAACACAAATGTAATATTGAATCACACATTATTTAATCTTGGTCCCACAACCTGGGGGTAAAAACGTAAAATATCCCAATCCAATTTTTTGCTATTTTTATTCGAGGCATTTTGTGCTATTTTTAACGGCCCCCGAAAGGGGAAAAGACGCTATTAGTTTTGTGTGGCCTGTCTGTCTGTCTGTCCGTCTGTCTGTATGTCCGTCCGCCCGTCCTGTTAAGGGCTCAGAAAGTAGAAGAGAAAATGAAAATCTGACATCACGATAATATAGATGCAACGGCTACTTTTTTTTTCTAAACGCTCAAAATCTAATTTTTAAAAATGTTTTATGCAAGCAGTATTTAAAGAGACAAAACGTAATTAGTATGCAATATAAATGAGACCTAATTTAAGACAATTAATTATGTTATAAATTGCACTGCATTTCACGATTTGTTTTGTTCCAACATATGAGTAGGCTATTTACTATCTAAGTTACAAACTCATAAAAGAGAAAGTGGCAGTTGCGTAGAACATCGGCTTTTCAAGGCAAACGTTGAGAGATCAAAGCATGGAAGGTGTATATCTTGACCGCTGGGGCACTACATAAGATCTGTCATTTATCTTTGATATAATTTCATTCGGATGTTCTTTCTGAAAATATTGAAACCTGCCTGGGTGGACCACTTCGGGGGCCGATTTTAAGTTTGTGTTTCCACACAAACTGTCTTTGTAACCTTGTTTTTTAATGTTATACGAGATATTTGTGCTACGTAAGGCACTAAAGGTATATAATGATATAGTAGTTCGATTTTCTTGTTTGGTCCATGTACCACAAACATTGCAGTGTTGTGAAGCACTAATTAATACTTATCCTGAAGATCTGAATAATAATTTATATACTGAACTACAACAGTTCCACTCATATATTCGCCACAAGTTTCGTGAATCAAATCTGAGAACAACACGTTCAGTCATGCAGAACTCCACAAAGTAATAGTTAGAGACAACATCGAGTTTGCTTTTCCATATGTAGAAATCGCCTTGCGCATATTTTTAACATTAATGCTCACGAACTGTTCAACTGAGCGCTCTTTTTCTCAGTTAAAACGTACAGAAAATTCAAGTAGATCAACAATGAAAAAAGAAAGGCTTGATTCCTTGTCTCTGAGGAGTTGTTGCGCAAAATTAACTTTGATGATGTACTCAAAAACTTTGCCAAACGTAAACCTAGAAAAAAAGAACTTAAGAATGTAAATGTGTGCTCTCTCTGACTTTCTCGGTTATTACCGCCACGTTGAAAAAAATTATTTGGATGCTGTAGAAATTTTGTGTGATTTATTAACTTTTCTATGTTTAAAATGTATTTCATAATAACATTTTATTTTTAATAAAAAAAAAGAAAAAAACGCTTACAAAAAAAGAAAATTTAAATTTAAAAAGAAGAAAAAAAAAATACAAAAAAAGAAAAGGATAAATTTAAAAAAGAAAATACGCCTAAAAATCCTATAATACAGAAATATCTTATTGTAGGTGTCTTATTGTACAAACATATATGTTAATAATCGTTTGTCTTGGTTAGTTTTTTGGCTTATAATATTGAACATACCAGGTGTCAGTGGAGGATCGGGGGTCCGGGCAGAAGGGGGCACCCATGTGGGTTTGTGCCTAGGGCATCAAATTGGCTTAATCCGGCCCTGTGTTCAAGGGTTAAAGCTTTAAACTATCTTTGCGAAGAGAAGTTCTATCATCTTTAGTTCTAGACCTAGATCTAGATCTAGGAATAGAGAGATTTGTAACCTTTCAGTAATGTCTAATGCAACTATGTTCAACAGGATTTTTATATTCGCAGATACAAAGAACGAATTTATGTAAAAATCCTTTTGAAACACAAATTCGAAGGTTAATTTTGTTAAATAATTAAATCATTAGACTATATTTTGTATTTTCATGCGTCAAAGTTAAAATCTATAAGTGCAAAGTGTATTTCTTAAAATTAGATCTAGAATAATCTAGATCTAAATCCTTTCGATCTTTTTCTCATGTCAACATTTGTAAACAAAGCCTAGTTCATAAAATAGTATAGCTGTAATAGACTTGGGAAACTTTATTTTTTTTTACTGTTTGAAGTTTGTTTTAGGGCTACAATTCATACATACAGGTCTAAGTTAGTACCCAAGGAACATTTCTGTCAAGTTTTGTCAAGATCGGTGAAATGGTTTTGATTTCTATACGGGGACATACATACATATATATGCCTTTGTTTTCCTTTTATATACATACATATATATATATATATATATATATATATATATATATATATATATAT
>JADKLZ010033865.1:0-11350 GCA_021533235.1 Biomphalaria straminea
TATATACAGTGGAACCTTGAGATACAAGTTTAATTCGTTCCAGACCCGAGCTCGTAAGTCGATCTACTCGTATCTTGAACGAATTTTCCCCATATAAAATTGAGTAAATTCAATTGATTGGGTTGTAACCCTATATTAAGTCCCAAAGTTACCTAAATGCTGAAAAAGACATGTTATGAATTAATAAAGTACATGAAAAACTATACATAAACAATAAAATAAATGGTGAAATGAGAAATGCAGAAAAGATATCAATAAAATGTAAAGCAATGGTAAATGTAAAGAATATTGCCTGGCTGGCTGACAACTGCGGCTGAGTGCGGGTGAGGAGGAGGGGGGATGGAGGATGAGTTAACAGCACAGAACTAAGGCTACGTAAACACTTTACAGCATAAACAAAACAACACTTGCACATGATCATCATTGATAAGTTTTAGCTATGAAGCTCGACTCATAACTTGAACTGTCGCTCGTAAAACAAACAGCTCAAGCAGCCTTCCATCAGCTGAAGAACACCAGGGGATCTAGGGAAATAAGTACCACCACCAAGATTAGGCTCTTTTACACCATTGTTAAGCCAATACTACTTTATGGAGCAGAGACGTGGAGAACCACTATCACCACCATGAAAAAAATCCTTATGATCTGCTGGCCAGATCAGATCTCAAATGAGGAACTGTGGCAAAGAACAAAGCAGCAGCCATTGAAGTAGATATCCTTCATAGACGCTGGAGAAGGATAGGTCACACCCTTCGCAAGCCTGCATCCAACATAACAAGGCAAGCCCTTACCTGGAACCCCTAAGCCAAGGAAAGAGGAAGAAGGGAAGGCTCAGGAATACATGGAGCAGTGATTTGGAAGCAGATGCCAAGCAGATGGACAAGACGTGGGAACAGTTGGAGAGACTCGCCCAGAACCGAGATGCCTGAAGGAAGCTGGTTGGTGCCCCAGAAGGGACCACAGGCAGAGGTGATGAGAGATGAAAACAAACAGAAATTTCACTCTCGACGCTGCTCATATCTTGAATTTGAATTACTCATATGTAGAGTAGTTCATTTCTCAAGGTTCCACTGAATTTATTTTGGATTTTTTTCTCAGTACCTACTGAAAAAGAAAAAATATATATATTATAAATAATTATAGATTATAGATCTAGAATACAGTCCTGCAACACTGTCACAGAGTGACTGCTGACCCATGGTGCATGCCACATTAGACGATTGGGCTGGCACTTACTTATAGATTAAAACTAATCTACGACAATCTACATCTACGTTAATCATTTCATTTTTTATTTACTAGACTCTATTTACTATTTACATACCTTTCCATTAGTATTTGTACCATTTTGAAAGACTGTTATTCGCATTTTTCTACATAGAATCTATCTTACTTTATTCTATCTCTAACTTTAGTTTAGATTATATTATTATATAATTTCTTCTCTAGACTAGTTAGCCTAGACTCTAGACTACTTCTAGACTGACTAGATCACAGACTTGGATGAGATTACAGTGAGTTGAGTAATACTCATATACTGTAAAGTTAAAAGTTAATAACTGTACTACAGTCAGACTACAAAAAATACTATATAGATATCTACATTTTTTAATTAAAAAAAAAATAATTTTGTAGTAATAAGTAAAGTTAAAGTAGTATCTCTACTTATTAAGGAGGGATAAGTCAAGTTCTTAACTCTACTACACTGGCACTGTCTACACAGTTTTGTTACACTACTAGAGTCTAGATTACTAGATCTAAGTCTCTACTAGTACTAGTACTAAGTCTAAGTTAAGTACTAGTAGTACTACGACTCGACGTACGACTGTAGTCACTATATTGACTATAAGTATTAGATATCTAGTATTAGTATTATACTAATCAAGTATTATTATTATACTAGTGTTTGTAGACTGTTTTTTTGTCTGTAGACGTAGTGTGTTACTGATACTGTGTAGTGTGTACGACTAGTGACTAGATCAGTTATGTCCAGTAGATCAGGCTAGATTAAGATTTTTATAGATTAAATATTAATAGATCTATATAAACTAGATCTATAATTATAATAAAGATCTAGATAGAATCTAGATCTATATTCTACTTTTCTAGGTCAAGAGTCTAATTCTAAATCTAGACTATATCTAATATAAATTTAATCTTAAGAACTAGTCTAGATATCTTGTCTAGTACACTTTACTTTTGTTTACTGTCTTTACAGTTACATTCAATTTTATATTATTGAGTTATGTTACTAATAATAGAACTTCTATTTTTGATCTGGTTTGCAAAAATGAGTGAATGAGTAAATCACTCATTGAATCAAAATATTCATAGAGTCTCATGCAGGTTAATCTATAAATAGTAGTGTGTGTGTGTGTACCCGGTCATAGACTATAGATCTAATTTATAGATCTATACGGTATATGACCCGGTGTAGAATCCAAAATACGTAAATAGGTATTGATAAGTGAAGAATTTTAATAATGTAATAAACCACGACAAACTATAATTACTATAAATGCAGACAAAGTAAAGATTCGAATCTAGTCCACAGTTATGTAGACTTTAGTTTCAAAGATATTTCGCAATGTTTATAAAATCTAATTCCCATCTTTCTGTATGACACCCTTGACATCAGGCCGGCCCGCTGCATAGTCTAAGAGCTGAGCCGAAGGCTCTTCGAGCTCTATAAGTTTGAAAAAAAAAACGTCTGAATCCGTCCGAGAACAAATATCAAACTGTAAAAAGAACAAATATCAAACAGTAAAAAAAAACAAAAACTGCGGACCTCACAGGTCTGTCTGGGAGAGACCCAAGTCAATGTCTATAGGGCATTGCTGTTTCCAATACTACTGACACTTCGGACACATGGACTAGAAATCATGGCCGAAGGCCAAGTACTACGTAGTACCGGGAGCCGCCACCATTTTCCTTCATAATACCAAGCTAACTGTGCGGGATTCGCCATTAATGAGACGGTCCCTTGAGGAACAGCGCATGGATTTGTGACAGGGCTGTGGGAGCTTTCGTGCTACTCCGCGCCGTGCAAGAGGTGGACTTTCGTCCACCCGTGGGCACCCACACGGGAGTCCTGTTTGTGCGGGACCCACTGCGGTCGCATATGTTACAGTGCCCAAGGACTGCCCTGCAAAATAGCGGCGCATGCTATGCCGCCGATCGACTAGTATAATTATAGTGTATGTATTTTATGCATATAATTAAGATTTACTGGGGCCAGGGTTTGGGAAAAAATAGCTACCCCCCCCTTTTTTTTTAAATTCTGGATCCGCTACATTTACAATCCTGTATGCTCCGAAAGATGTTTGTAAAATGTTTACATGTTTCGGATGTTCCTTGAGAGTTGAAGATAATCTACTTCCGCAGGACGACGCGGGTGGCAGTGGGCAGATACCAAGACGACCGAACGACTGTACGTTAGAGTGCATACCGCACGACCAGGTAGCAAGGAAAACCTATGACTTAGCAGATTTTAAGCCTCTAATTAACAAGATTAACATTAACAAGATTAACACAGGAATACGCGCAAGACGTAAGTATCATTTATTTTGAAGGATCATCTGTGATTTATAATATCATAATGATAATAATAATAATAATGGCCTGAGTTGATCTTATTTAGAGCGCTTACGAGGGGGGGGGGCGTCGCCAAAGAAGGCATATATATAATATTGCATGCGATCGTCCACAAGCCTTCTCGACTCATCGTGTCAAACGCTTTAGTGAGATCGACGAATGCAGTGAACAAGTCCAAGTTCTGCTCCCTTTATTTTCCTGTAGCCTATTTGACGCACGCAAAAAAAATTTTGTCCGGTGTTCCTCTAGCTACCATCTTGCAACGGAAACCACACACTGACTTTCAGAAAGCACACTGCCTACTTGATCTATGGATAGGTCAATTTTTTAATCTGTCAATAAGGAGTATTCATGCAAGGATTTTTTACCGCTACAGACAGTAAGGTAATGACAATTTATAAGATACTAGTGGAACTTCGGCATAGCATACGCCGCTATTTTGCAGGGCAGGCCTTAGGCACTGCAACATATGCGACCACAGTGGGTCCCGCACTTTCTTTTGACCCGTGCTAAATTTTAGGTGTATAAATTATTAAATTGAACCATTTTATAACATATAACAGATTTCCCGCGTCCTCTTGATTTACCAGGAGCCCCTTGGAAATCTCCTGAAATGTTATTAAATGCTATGCCGCCGGTCGAAAAAGTCCTGGAAATTTCCGGACATTATTAAAATCTTTTTAAAGTAAAAAAAAAAATATGCTATGCTATTTTGTGAATGAAAATAGTGTGGATTTGGATATATTATTTCCCATTCACACCATGCTGCGCCATGGGATCTTCCCATTTACTTGTTATAAGTAAAGCGAATGTGTGAATTCATGAATGAAAAATACTATGAATGGAGCTGAAAAAAAAAAAAGGCTAATTGACCTTAATTTACGCGATATTAAGAATTATAGCTGCACATGTAACAATGCTTTAGAAAAACAAATTTGAATGTTAATTTGATTAAATGGACTATAATTAGTGTGTTCATGACTTCATGTGCTAAAGCATAAAACTTTCTTTGCGAAGAGTTGAATTCGAGTTTTAGATCTAGATCTAGATCTAGGAATAGAGAGATGAGTTACCTTTCGTAATCATGTCTAATGAACGAATGTGCGTAATTAAAGTACTTTCTAAAGTGAAACATGAGAGTATACTCTATCTGTGTATTGTTGTTCTAGTTTCAAATAGTCTAACGACACAATAATCTGGAAATACTTTTAATATTATGACAATAATCTGAGAAGAAGATAATTATATAAACATCTCTTTCATTCACAAAATAGTGCGCATTGGGATGCACCAATTTCTATTCACACCGCGTGCGTGCGCCATATGGGATCTTCCCTTTTTACTTGTTGTTGCTTGCACGTTTGACCTCTTACTTTGAGGATTATATATATAGATATAGAAGATTGATTTTCCTATTAAAAAATATATTTAATATGACTATTTATTGTTGGGGTTAAATGTTTTACTGTAACGTGGAGGCCCTTTAAGGATGATCATCGAGGCCCTTGTGCTAATATATGAAATTACGTCATTGTTTGTTGTCTAAGTTTTTGAGTGAAAGCAAAAGCTTGAGCGGAAATAAAATAGTTGTCTACATCTACCTTTATAAATTAAGAAGGTCTCGTTATTATTTATTGTTACTATAGGCCTACTCTATGAACACCTCTGCCCTTCTAACTTTCATCTAAAAAAAAATCAAATCCAAATTTAGAATAGATCTAGTCTAGATATGTAATAACAGTTGATTATTGTTTAATGTGCATATTTTAGATTCCATAATTGATATGATAGCTTCTTTTGGGTAGATTTAATTTTAGATCTAGATCTAGTTACAGATACTGAGATACCTCTTCTACTAGAGTGGAATCTAAACCTACAGAATTATACGTTGATTGCGACATTTAGCTAGTAGTCTAAATCTAAATCTATTATACACCTGGTCATATCTATAATAGAGATATAATTTTAACAGATCTTTATATATGATTAGCATTAATTAGCAAAAACTAGATCTACTTGTTTTTTTTTAATTTTTTTTTCTGCTTTAGAAGGGGAAATGCGTATTTTCAGATGATAAACCGTACTCGAGTATTTTCGAGTCCATTTGCATATAAAATACGTAAGATGCGTACTTAATTGTATTCAACTCTGGGTTAGGGCATCTTATAATAAATAATTTCCTTAATGATAATAATAATGGAGATCTAGATTCTAGGTCTAGATAATGAAAGATCTAAGTTGGAAGGTGCGTGATAAAAGCATAGTGTCACCTAGCTGTTATTATACTGTGTAGGCATATAATATATACGATTCAAGTTGCTTTAAAAATAATATACTTGATATAAATCTAGTTTCCAAATGTGAGAACCGCTGATCGAGATCATATTAGAATATTCTTGATGCACCGGAAGTATTCTCTGATGCAAGCTCTGACTGACCTTGCGATTTGTACTGTTAAAGGTCTACACGTGCGGATAACAGGCTAGTCAAATCTCATTCGCTTTCGTGTTTAAGATCTAGATCTAGATCTAGCTAACAAGCGTTTAAAATGCCTTCAGTTTCAAAAAATGTAAGTAATTTACATTATTAATTATTAGATCCAATAGTAGATCTATAAACCTAACTAGTAACTGGCGTTGTTTTCACGATCATCTCATCTGTTATGCGCTTATTAGATCTAGATCTAAGTTATTTTTTATGTTTAATATTAATGTTATGTTAAATGTTATGTAATTTGTATTTCTTAATTCTAAAATCACTAGAATCTGAAAGTTTAATCACTTATACAGGTTCTAGATCTAGAATCTAGTAATACTCACTAATAATAGAGTCTAATACTTTGATTTAGATTTTAGATTTAATAAGTAGATCTAGTCAGTAGATTCTAGATTAATTCTATAAGTATAATTCTATCGAGATCTACATTTTGATTTCTTAACTAAATTCTAGTCTAGTCTACTAAGTCTAGTAGATCTGGATCACTTCGTTGACTTAGTTTCACTGAGTTTCAGCAAAACTGGACACTTGACTGACTTGAGTTTTAAAAATAAACATCATGAAAATCTATTCTGATGATTCTGATATTTCTCATTTTGTTTCAGCCTTTCAATTTCTTTTTTAGTACTCTTGTCTTCACGTCATTGAGACTGGAAGATTCGTTTTATTTTTTTTAATAACTTCAAGTTCAAACCATGAGAAATAGTAAAATGTTTACTAATGACATGACCATGATAAAGACTAACTTATTAGCTAATAAGAATCTCCTAGACTACCCTAGACTAGACTCATAGAGTCTAGACTAGAGCCAAGCTGCTAGTGACCTATGCTAGTCTAAAGTCTAACCCAAGCCCAAGGGCCTAGATTTTTAAATTTTAAATCAAGAAATCAAGATCTCTAGAATGAATAAAGTCTATAAAGTTATTCTAAAGATTATTCTAGATCTATGACCTATGTAGATGTAGGTTAGCATCAGTCTACTAAGACATTCCAGATTAGTAAGTGATCTAGAATCTTTTTTGTTAATAAGAAAGATATAAAATTCAAGTTTCCAAGGCTCAAGGACTCAAGCCAGTCAAGGCCAAGGGTTTAAAATTAAATCTTGTTCTTTAGACTCTAGACTAGGTAGTTGCACCAAAAAATTTAAATTGATCCTATACTAACAAATGTGTAATAGAATGAAAGAGGATGAAAAATGCTTTCCAACAACACCAAATTTATGATGCTAGCATTATTGGTTCAAAAGTTATTGTGATTTTAAGTTTGTCCGAAGTGTCCTGACATCCGATGGACTTTATATAGAGAAATAAAAAAAAAAGTGAAGCAAATGTTTGTTTAATGTGAATATTTCGAAAACTATTGTAAATACATATACAAAAGTATATATTAAATTGTACAGTTTCAAATGAGGAATTTTACTATATAAGTGGCAAATCAAAATGAAATTAAAATTTTAAAATATCATTAGTAAACTACAAAAAACTAAAATTTTTCTAATTTTCCTTAAATAGAGTCTATAAAAAGAAAAATGCTCCTGGTTGTCAAGTTTTGAACACAAAAAGCTTATAAATTGATCTAGATCTATCTAGTTACATAACAATAGAGTAGATTAGTAAAAGAATCTTCGGATATAAGATTTAGATCTATTTTAGTATATTTATATGAAAGAATATTTTAGATATGACCTAGAATCTAGATTTACAGATTTTAGCTTCGACATCGACTGTCCAAAAGAACTCCCCAGCATACAGATCTTTATTACAGTTAGTGTTAAAAATAAATGATATTGGTATAAAGAAGTGATTGATTCAATTTTACATGTTTTAGTCTACACTAATTTTATTTTACTACTGTAAAAAGGGATATTAATGATAAAAGGTCATCACGACCTTAGTGAAATTTTAGTACCTGATAAAAGTGTGCTAAGTTTTAAAGTATCGTTGACTCGTTTAATCATAATAAATTTGGTATCATTGGAAAGCTGAATGAATTTTCTAAGTGTATGGTTAAAAAGTAAAGATGTACGGAGACCTATATTTTTTTCCTTGTTATTTGAAAATTTCTAATTTTTCTGATTAAAATATTTTGGACATAGTAAGAGAAAAAAAAAAATTTTCCCCACTAGCCATTAGAGGAACCTCTTATCTTTAGAGTAAACTCAAGAAAATGTCATAAAAACACACAGTTTTAAAGCAATGTCATTTCTTAGGACATGCATAATTTCAGGTTTGTAAAACCTGAACAGGAAATTGTTTATGATGTCAAATGTGTCTTAAGATCCAAAATGGCCGACTGTGCAAGTACCTACTCTAGACTAAGACAAGATTCTAGAAATCTAGATCTAGTTCTCTTTGATGCAATTTTTCAGTACTTCACTTTCACTGATCCTGAATTGTATTTAAAAGTTGTTTTCATGGGCAATATCCTAGAGGCTTTAAACTTTAAGCTGCATTCCCTGTGCCCATAGTTACATAGTAATTATTCAACTCTTAAATTTAAATGCTGCCTGAGTTAAAATGTGTAACCTTCTAATCTCAATTAAAATATAACTTTAAAAAACTTTTTTTCTCATGACTTGTGGTTTTGGAATATTTCTGACATGAGTATGATGAGTTAAGCTTATTTTCAACTTCAAGTTGCTAAATGTTTCTTCTGCTCTAGAGTTAATTTAAATACATGTTTGTTTGTTTTTTTCCCAACTTGTACAGGTTATCATTTTTAATGGTGCCTTTAGAAGATGTTGGTTTCAAAAGAGGTTTAAGTAAGTATAAACAGTAGATAATGCAATGTTAATTTTTTTATTCACTAGAAAATAATTTCTGTAGTAAGCATTATATGTTAAAAAAAATTATGGAAATGTTTTATAAACTGCAAATCTTTAATGCTTAATAGGTCAGATAAAGTGAAAGGACATGTAATTGGAATAGATTTGGGAACTACAAACAGCTGTGTGGCTGTGATGGAAGGTAAACAAGCAAAAGTCTTAGAGAATTCAGAGGGTTCCAGAACTACACCATCTGTAGTAGCATTCACTAAAGATGGAGAAAGACTTGTTGGGATGCCAGCTAAACGTCAAGCCGTGACCAACTCTCAAAACACATTACATGCAACCAAGCGCCTGATTGGTCGTAGATTTGAGGACCCTGAAGTGCAGAAGGACATGTACGAAGTTTTTTTTTTTTTAAGCTTATGCTTCTAATTTTCATTATCCAATGCTAGTTTACTGGAGAGAAATGTTTTACAGTCATCTAAAAAATATTTTCAGTGATGGGAATTTTCCGAAAATTTTCGGAATTCCGAAAATTTCTTCTGATCCGATTTTCAAGCTAAAAAATCCGAAATTTTCTCGACATTTGTTTTCAGAAAAAAAAATCCGAATTTTAAATTTTTTTTTTAATGAAATAAAATCCGATTTTATTATTTTTCCATTTTCGGAAAAATGCGACCGGTCTTTTGACACAGTTATAAGTTCCATTTTTATAAGAAAACTCGCGTGATCGTATTGTCTTGTTGATCTCAGTGTAGACTAAAGTGACTTAAGTGGTTTGAATCAGTCTAGACAGATATATTCTAATTCCACATACGATATCTAGTTTCTTTAATTTCAATACTTTTTATGGTTTGTAGCCACCTTGAAAACTTGGAAAACACCTTGAATTTCATTATAAAAAAGCCTAGTATATAGTAAAAAAAGCGGCGAAAAAATCTTGATCTAAGCTCTAGTTTTACGAAATTTACTACTGTAGAGGCAGTGAGGATAAATCGCACACATCCGTGAAATGTCCGCGAATTTAGTGACTTAGATCTAGACTCTAGATTTACGATAGAGTCAGTAAAGATAAATTCGCACACGGCTGTTAAAAGTCCGCGAATTCAGTGACTTAGATCTAGATTCTAGAATTACGGTAGAGTCAGTAAAGATAAATTCGCACACGGCCGTGAAAAGTCCGCGAATTCAGTGATTTAGATCTAGTTTCTAGATTTACGGCAGAGTCAGTGAAGATAAATCGCACACGGCTCTGAAAAGTCCGGGAATTAAGCGATTTAGATCTAGAATTTAGATTTACGGTAGAGTTAGTGAAGATAATTCGCAGAGAGCCGCGAAAAATCCGCGAATTTAGTGACTTAGATATAGACTCTAGATTTACGCTAAATCACTAGAATCTAATGAACATAATTACTAACCGTGTGGAGCCGTAAAAAGTCCGCGAATTTTAATGATTTATTGTTAAAATCTATAGAGTCTATTATAGATTCTAGATCTACGATAGATTCATTGAAGATAATTCGCACACAGCCGTGAAAAGTCCGCGAATTTTAGTGACCTGGATCTAGTGTCCCAGATCTACTGTAAATTTAATAAAAATATTACCCACACAGCTGTGAAAAGTCCGTCAAAGTTATTTGGTTGTGAAAGCCATGGAAACTACTAACAATTTCAAAAATTTCCTAAAATTTTTGTAGAGTCTGTTCCCATCACTGATATTTTACACACTAGAATGCAGAAATAATTTTCTAAAAAAATAAACTATTTCCCCTAGAAAAACAGTGCCCTACAAAATAGTGAAAGCTTCCAATGGGGATGCTTGGGTGGAGGCTCAAGGGAAGTTATATTCACCTAGTCAGATTGGTGCATTTGTCTTGACCAAAATGAAAGAGACTGCTGGTAAGTTGGTCATTTTCATTAAATCTTAACAAGAATAAGCATGAATTTTTAAGGAGAATGAGAAATATGTGCTACATACTTATTGGGATTTGTATTTATTTCCAGAAAATTACTTAGGCACTAAAGTCAAGAATGCTGTTGTAACAGTTCCAGCATACTTTAATGATTCACAGAGACAGGTGTGCTTTAGTTTTTTGTTTAAAAAAAAAAGATTGGTAGATCTTAGTTTTTCTTATCATGTTATTACATCATTCACTATAATCAAAAGTATGTATTTATTACATGAATTGCTTGTTAGTAACATAGATTAACTTTCTGCCTTGTAATTTGTCAACATAATTGAGTATCTCACTATCATGTACTATTTTGACCTATATGTTAATCTTATGACTTTGTATTGCTAATTCCAGGCCACCAAAGATGCTGGTCAAATTGCTGGGTTAAATGTTCTTCGAGTTATTAATGAGCCAACAGCTGCTGCACTTGCCTATGGAATGGACAAAACTGAAGATAAAATGTATGTTGAGAATCAATTTAAAAAAAAAAATCTTTCTTACTTAGTGTAAAATATTCTCTCATCAATTTTGTGTGTGT
>JADKLZ010033866.1:0-12695 GCA_021533235.1 Biomphalaria straminea
TATATACAGTGGAACCTTGAGATACAAGTTTAATTCGTTCCAGACCCGAGCTCGTAAGTCGATCTACTCGTATCTTGAACGAATTTTCCCCATATAAAATTGAGTAAATTCAATTGATTGGGTTGTAACCCTATATTAAGTCCCAAAGTTACCTAAATGCTGAAAAAGACATGTTATGAAGTAATAAAGTACATGAAAAACTATACATAAACAATAAAATAAATGGTGAAATGAGAAATGCAGAAAAGATATCAATAAAATGTAAAGCAATGGTAAATGTCAAGAATATTGCCTGGCTGGCTGACAACTGCGGCTGAGTGCGGGTGAGGAGGAGGGGGGGTGGAGGATGAGTTAACAGCACAGAACTAAGGCTACGTAAACACTTTACAGCATAAACAAAACAACACTTGCACATGATCATCATTGATAAGTTTTAGCTATGAAGCTCGACTCATAACTTGAACTGTCGCTCGTAAAACAAACAGCTCAAGCAGCCTTCCATCAGCTGAAGAACACCAGGGGATCTAGGGAAATAAGTACCACCACCAAGATTAGGCTCTTTTACACCATTGTTAAGCCAATACTACTTTATGGAGCAGAGACGTGGAGAACCACTATCACCACCATGAAAAAAATCCTTATGATCTGCTGGCCAGATCAGATCTCAAATGAGGAACTGTGGCAAAGAACAAAGCAGCAGCCATTGAAGTAGATATCCTTCATAGACGCTGGAGAAGGATAGGTCACACCCTTCGCAAGCCTGCATCCAACATAACAAGGCAAGCCCTTACCTGGAACCCCTAAGCCAAGGAAAGAGGAAGAAGGGAAGGCTCAGGAATACATGGCGCAGTGATTTGGAAGCAGATGCCAAGCAGATGGACAAGACGTGGGAACAGTTGGAGAGACTCGCCCAGAACCGAGATGCCTGAAGGAAGCTGGTTGGTGCCCCAGAAGGGACCACAGGCAGAGGTGATGAGAGATGAAAACAAACAGAAATTTCACTCTCGACACTGCTCATATCTTGAATTTGAATTGAATGTAGAGTAGTTCGTTTCTCAAGGTTCCACTGAATTTATTTTGGATTTTTTTCTCAGTACCTACTGAAAAAGAAAAAATATATATATATATATTATATATAATTATAGATTATAGATCTAGAATACAGTCCTGCAACACTGTCACAGAGTGACTGCTGACCCATGGTGCATGCCACATTAGACGATTGGGCTGGCACTTACTTATAGATTAAAACTAATCTACGACAATCTACATCTACGTTAATCATTTCATTTTTTATTTACTAGACTCTATTTACTATTTACATACCTTTCCATTAGTATTTGTACCATTTTGAAAGACTGTTATTCGCATTTTTCTACATAGAATCTATCTTACTTTATTCTATCTCTAACTCTAGTTTAGATTATAAATATTATTATATAATTTCTTCTCTAGACTAGCTAGCCTAGACTCGAATCTAGACTGACTAGATCACAGACTTGGATGAGATTACAGTGAGTTGAGTAATACTGTAAAGTTAAAAGTTAATAACTGTACTACAGTCAGACTACAAAAAATACTATATATATAGATATCTACATTTTTTAATTTAAAAAAAAAAATTTGTAGTAATAAGTAAAGTTTAAGTAGTATCTCTACTTAAGGAGGGATACTACTACACTGGCACTGTCTACACAGTTTTGTTATACTACTAGAGTTAGAGTCTAGATTACTAGATCTAAGTCTCTACTAGTACTACTAGTACTAAGTTAAGTACTACGACTCGACGTACGACTGTAGTCACTATAAGTATTAGTATTATAGTGTCTGTAGACTGTAGGTAGTGTAGTACTACTACTAGTAGTAGTCACAGTAGTGTGTACGACTAGATCATGATGATAGATCAGGCTAGATTTTTATATATATATTTAATATTAGAATTAGATCTCTATATAAACTAGATCTATAATTATAATAAAGATCTAGATCTAGATTCTAGGTCAAGAGTCTAATTCTAAATCTAGACTATATCTAATATAAATTTAATCTTAAGAACTAGTCTAGATATCTTGTCTAGTACACTTTACTTTTGTTTACTGTCTTTACAGTTACATTCAATTTTATATTATTGAGTTATGTTACTAATAATAGAACTTCTATTTTTGATCTGGTTTGCAAAAATGAGTGAATGAGTAAATCACTCATTGAATCAAAATATTCATAGAGTCTCATGCAGGTTAATCTATAAATTAAAATAGTAGTGTGTGTGTGTGTGTACCCGGTCATAGACTATAGATCTAGATCTAATTTATAGATCTATACGGTATATGACCCGGTGTAGAATACAAAATACGTAATTAGGTATTGATAAGTGAAGAATTTTAATAATGTAATAAACCACGACAAACTATAATTACTATAAATGCAGACGAAGTAAAGATTCGAATCTAGTCCACAGTTATGTAGACTTTAGTTTCAAAGATATTTCGCAATGTTTATAAAATCTAATTGCCATCTTTCTGTATGACACCCTTGACATCAGGCCGGCCCGCTGCATAGTCTAACAGCTGAGCCGAAGGCTCTTCGAGCTCTAAGTTTGAAAAAAAAAAAACGTCTGAATCCGTCTGAGAACAAATATCAAACAGTAAAAAAAAAAAAAACTGCGGACCTCACAGGTCTGTCTGGGAGAGACCCAAGTCAATGTCTATAGGGCATTGCTGTGTCCAATACCACTGACACTTCGGACACATGGACTAGAAATCATGGCCGAAGGCCAAGTACTACGTAGTACCGGGAGCCGCCACCATTTTCCATCATAATACCAAGCTAACTGTGCGGGATTCGCCATTAATGAGACGGTCCCTTGAGGAACAGCGCATGGATTTGTGACAGGGCTGTGGGAGCTTTCGTGCTACTCCGCGCCGTGCAAGAGGTGGACTCTCGTCCACCCGTGGGCACCCACACGGGAGTCCTGTTTGTGCGGGACCCACTGCGGTCGCATATGTTACAGTGCCCAAGGCCTGCCCTGCAAAATAGCGGCGTATGCTATGCCGCCGATCGACTAGTATATATTGTAATAACTTCAGGGAAGGCAACTCAACGAGGACAACGATGTTTATTTACATGACATCACAGTAACACAAAACAACATCTTCATTTAGCACTGTTTCTCCATCTTGACTCTCAACGTGGGCGGAAGTCGTTATTCTCACATGTCAACATTCTGTTCTCGTCCGTTCACTATAGGTGCGCACATGTGCACTAGCCTGAATGATGGTGCGCAAGTCAGAGTCATTACATTGCCCCCGTCTTAGCACTTTTCGTCCCGAAAAGAAACACTGCAGCTGAAGTTTAACAGTTCAGGTGGAGGTCGATCAGTGGGAGTCACAGGCGGCAGGGAGCGTGTTCCCCACAGACCCATCCGCATTGTTCTCCTCCAGTGCCGCTTTCTCTTTCTCCAGTTGACCAGGCTGTTGTTGAGACGATGACGTGGCCGTTTGACACACAGAGAGATAGTGTCGACCACTGTTTTCCTCAGCACAGCCGTTGATCGGACACACCGTTTCAGCAGACGCTCCTTACAGACACCTCTCATGGAAGCTGCAGGTTCACATGCAACCACGTTGCAAACAAAGTCCGATATGCCGCATTCATCCTCAGGTAACAGTCTCACGTCCAGGAGATAGGTCTCCTCAAGTTCAAATGGAAGATGTTTTCCTCTTGACAGCTCAGACGTAGAGTGGGTTGATTGACATTCATCCATGCCAATGTCGATGATGATGGCAGAAGTACACATGCCATGTTGATGGTTTTCTTGGCATCCACATTCCCTATGTGATTCCCTGCACGTACAGTTCATGCTCAAGTTCTGGATGCAGTTGTCGAGCTTCACATTTCCCTCGTGAGCACCGGCAGATAGGCAGAGGTCTTTAAGGTCCATAGAAACAGGCTTGGACGCAGACCCAACGTTGTCTTGGTCTGTCCGGCTCATTGAGGTACTCGTTGCAGTTAAATCAGGAACAAACGTTTCAGGCACAAAACAGACTTCTCTAGTTTCTTCATTTGTTTCGTTTCTTTCAATTCTGTATATCCCATTGAGATCGTCGCAGCAATCGTTGTCACGTTCCTCGCCTTGAAAGTCACCCCCGTCAGACTTGCTCACAACACAGTCACAGACAGCGCTCCAATCCCAGCGTCTACATCACCACTGTTTGTGCAGCCACAGTCCTGACCAGGCAGCTGCCCTTTCACAAACGAGTTTATGCCTTCTTTCGGTTGCGACACCATATGATCACTTTGGTATATTTGTTCTTCTACTTCCAATACACTTTCATCTACGTTCAACATTATATCCCTGCTCATGTTCCTCATCATGATCCTTATCGTGTTCAATTGTTCCGTAAATTCATCCCCACACTCCTGGATCTTGTCAAAGACATCCATAATCCCAGGTTCAACTTCGAACTGGTAGGTCTCCGGATCTTCATCATCACCAATCAATGCTTGTCGCAGACGAGCCGTAAGCCTTTCCTTGCTACCGAAGGGTTTTAAATCTCGGTCCCGAAGCTCTTGTCTCAGCTGTGTAGTTGAGAGCTGATGTAATAGCTTCAAATATGTCATTTTAATCAAAGCCTACCTCCTCTCGTTGAGTTGCCAATAATCTTCACTTCTGACGCCAATGTAATAACTTCAAGTGAAGGAAACTCAACGAGACATAGATGTTTATTTACATGACATCACAGTAACACAAAACAACATCTTCATTTAGCACTGTTTCTCCATCTTGACTCTCAACGTGGGCGGAAGTCGTTATTCTCACATGTCAACATTCTGTTCTCGTCCGTTCACTATAGGTGCGCACATGTGCACTAGCCTGAATGATGGTGCGCAAGTCAGAGTCATTACAATATTATAGTGTATGTATTTTATGCATATAATTAAGATTTACTGGGGCCAGGGTTTGGGAAAAAATAGCTACCCCCCTTTTTTTTTTAATTCTGGATCCGCTACATTTACAATCCTGTATGCTCCGAAAGGTGTTTGTAAAATGTTTACATGTTTCGGATGTTCCTTGAGAGTTGAAGATAATCTACTTCCGCAGGACGACGCGGGTGGCAGTGGGCAGAGACCAAGACGACCGAACGACTGTACGTTAGAGTGCATACCGCACGACCAGGTAGCAAGGAAAACCTATGACTTAGCAGATTTTAAGCCTCTAATTAACAAGATTAACATTAACAAGATTAACACAAGAATACGCGCAAGACGTAAGTATCATTTCTTTTGAAGGATCATCTGTGATTTATAATATCATAATGATAATAATAATAATAATAATAATGGCCTGAGTTGATCTTATTTAGAGCGCTTACGAGGGGGGGGGGCGTCGCCAAAGAAGGCATATATATAATATTGCATGCGATCGTCCACAAGCCTTCTCGACTCATCGTGTCAAACGCTTTGGTGAGATCGACGAATGCAGCGAACAAGTCCAAGTTCTGCTCCATTTATTTTCCTGTAGCCTATTTGACGCACGCAAAAAAAATTTTGTCCGGTGTTCCTCTAGCTACCATCTTGCAACGGAAACCACACACTGACTTTCAGAAAGCACACTGCCTACTTGATCTATGGATAGGTCAATTTTTTAATCTGTCAATAAGGAGTATTCATGCAAGGATTTTTTACCGCTACTGACAGTAAGGTAATGACAATTTATAAGATACTAGTGGAACTTCGGCATAGCATACGCCGCTATTTTGCAGGGCAGGCCTTAGGCACTGCAACATATGCGACCACAGTGGGTCCCGCACTTTCTTTTGACCCGTGCTAAATTTTAGGTGTATAAATTATTAAATTGAACCATTTTATAACATATAACAGATTTCCCGCGTCCTCTTGATTTACCAGGAGCCCTTTGGAAATCTCCTGAAATGTTATTAAATGCTATGCCGCCGGTCGAAAAAGTCCTGGAAATTTCCGGACATTATTAAAATCTTTTTAAAGTAAAAAAAAATATGCTATGCTATTTTGTGAATGAAAATAGTGTGGATTTGGATATATTATTTCCCTTTCACACCATGCTGCGCCATGGGATCTTCCCATTTACTTGTTGTAAGTAAAGCGAATGCGTGAATTCATGAATAAAAAATTCTATGAATGGAGATAAGGATAAGTAATTGACCTTAATTCACGCGATATTAAGAACAGAGCTGCACTCATGTAACAATGCTTTAGAAAAATAAATTTGAATGTTAATTTGGAAGTTAAATGGACTATAATTAGTATGTTCATGTGCTAAAGCATAAAACTATCTCTGCGAAGAAAAGTTCTATAATCTTAGAGTTGAATTCGAGTTTTAGATCTAGATCTAGATCTAGGAATAGAGAGATGAGTTACCTTTCGTAATCATGTCTAATGAACGAATGTGCGTAATTAAAGTGAAACCTGAGAGTATACTCTGTGTATTGTTGTTCTAGTTTCAATAGTATTACGACACAATAATCTGGAAATACTTTTAATATTATGACAAAAATTGAGCCTATAAACACCACTTTCATTCACATAATAGTGCGGATTGGGATGCACCAATTTCCATTCACACCGCGTGCTGCGCCATGGGATCTTCCCAATTACTTGTTGCTTACTCGGCTGAACTTTTGAACTTGTCTTTTGAGAAATATATATATACTAGTCGACCGGCGGCATAGCATACGCCGCTATTTTCCATGGCAGGCCTTATAAGGCACTACAACATATGCGACCATAGTGGGTCCCGCACTTTCATTGGACCCGTGCTAATTTTTTAGGTATATAAATGATTAAATCAAGTTACATGAAGTTAATTCCTTTTTCCAGTCTACATTTATTTATGTCTATGCTATTTTGTGAATGAAAAGAGTGCGGATTTGGATACACCATTTCCATTCACACCATGCTGCGCCATGGGATCTTCCCATTTACTTGTTATAAGTAAAGCGAATGTGTGAATTCATGAATGAAAAATACTATGAATGGAGCTGAAAAAAAAAAAAGGCTAATTGACCTTAATTTACGCGATATTAAGAATTATAGCTGCACATGTAACAATGCTTTAGAAAAACAAATTTGAATGTTAATTTGATTAAATGGACTATAATTAGTGTGTTCATGACTTCATGTGCTAAAGCATAAAACTTTCTTTGCGAAGAGTTGAATTCGAGTTTTAGATCTAGATCTAGATCTAGGAATAGAGAGATGAGTTACCTTTCGTAATCATGTCTAATGAACGAATGTGCGTAATTAAAGTACTTTCTAAAGTGAAACATGAGAGTATACTCTATCTGTGTATTGTTGTTCTAGTTTCAAATAGTCTAACGACACAATAATCTGGAAATACTTTTAATATTATGACAATAATCTGAGAAGAAGATAATTATATAAACATCTCTTTCATTCACAAAATAGTGCGCATTGGGATGCACCAATTTCTATTCACACCGCGTGCGTGCGCCATATGGGATCTTCCCTTTTTACTTGTTGTTGCTTGCACGTTTGACCTCTTACTTTGAGGATTATATATATAGATATAGAAGATTGATTTTCCTATTAAAAAATATATTTAATATGACTATTTATTGTTGGGGTTAAATGTTTTACTGTAACGTGGAGGCCCTTTAAGGATGATCATCGAGGCCCTTGTGCTAATATATGAAATTACGTCATTGTTTGTTGTCTAAGTTTTTGAGTGAAAGCAAAAGCTTGAGCGGAAATAAAATAGTTGTCTACATCTACCTTTATAAATTAAGAAGGTCTCGTTATTATTTATTGTTACTATAGGCCTACTCTATGAACACCTCTGCCCTTCTAACTTTCATCTAAAAAAAAATCAAATCCAAATTTAGAATAGATCTAGTCTAGATATGTAATAACAGTTGATTATTGTTTAATGTGCATATTTTAGATTCCATAATTGATATGATAGCTTCTTTTGGGTAGATTTAATTTTAGATCTAGATCTAGTTACAGATACTGAGATACCTCTTCTACTAGAGTGGAATCTAAACCTACAGAATTATACGTTGATTGCGACATTTAGCTAGTAGTCTAAATCTAAATCTATTATACACCTGGTCATATCTATAATAGAGATATAATTTTAACAGATCTTTATATATGATTAGCATTAATTAGCAAAAACTAGATCTACTTGTTTTTTTTTAATTTTTTTTTCTGCTTTAGAAGGGGAAATGCGTATTTTCAGATGATAAACCGTACTCGAGTATTTTCGAGTCCATTTGCATATAAAATACGTAAGATGCGTACTTAATTGTATTCAACTCTGGGTTAGGGCATCTTATAATAAATAATTTCCTTAATGATAATAATAATGGAGATCTAGATTCTAGGTCTAGATAATGAAAGATCTAAGTTGGAAGGTGCGTGATAAAAGCATAGTGTCACCTAGCTGTTATTATACTGTGTAGGCATATAATATATACGATTCAAGTTGCTTTAAAAATAATATACTTGATATAAATCTAGTTTCCAAATGTGAGAACCGCTGATCGAGATCATATTAGAATATTCTTGATGCACCGGAAGTATTCTCTGATGCAAGCTCTGACTGACCTTGCGATTTGTACTGTTAAAGGTCTACACGTGCGGATAACAGGCTAGTCAAATCTCATTCGCTTTCGTGTTTAAGATCTAGATCTAGATCTAGCTAACAAGCGTTTAAAATGCCTTCAGTTTCAAAAAATGTAAGTAATTTACATTATTAATTATTAGATCCAATAGTAGATCTATAAACCTAACTAGTAACTGGCGTTGTTTTCACGATCATCTCATCTGTTATGCGCTTATTAGATCTAGATCTAAGTTATTTTTTATGTTTAATATTAATGTTATGTTAAATGTTATGTAATTTGTATTTCTTAATTCTAAAATCACTAGAATCTGAAAGTTTAATCACTTATACAGGTTCTAGATCTAGAATCTAGTAATACTCACTAATAATAGAGTCTAATACTTTGATTTAGATTTTAGATTTAATAAGTAGATCTAGTCAGTAGATTCTAGATTAATTCTATAAGTATAATTCTATCGAGATCTACATTTTGATTTCTTAACTAAATTCTAGTCTAGTCTACTAAGTCTAGTAGATCTGGATCACTTCGTTGACTTAGTTTCACTGAGTTTCAGCAAAACTGGACACTTGACTGACTTGAGTTTTAAAAATAAACATCATGAAAATCTATTCTGATGATTCTGATATTTCTCATTTTGTTTCAGCCTTTCAATTTCTTTTTTAGTACTCTTGTCTTCACGTCATTGAGACTGGAAGATTCGTTTTATTTTTTTTAATAACTTCAAGTTCAAACCATGAGAAATAGTAAAATGTTTACTAATGACATGACCATGATAAAGACTAACTTATTAGCTAATAAGAATCTCCTAGACTACCCTAGACTAGACTCATAGAGTCTAGACTAGAGCCAAGCTGCTAGTGACCTATGCTAGTCTAAAGTCTAACCCAAGCCCAAGGGCCTAGATTTTTAAATTTTAAATCAAGAAATCAAGATCTCTAGAATGAATAAAGTCTATAAAGTTATTCTAAAGATTATTCTAGATCTATGACCTATGTAGATGTAGGTTAGCATCAGTCTACTAAGACATTCCAGATTAGTAAGTGATCTAGAATCTTTTTTGTTAATAAGAAAGATATAAAATTCAAGTTTCCAAGGCTCAAGGACTCAAGCCAGTCAAGGCCAAGGGTTTAAAATTAAATCTTGTTCTTTAGACTCTAGACTAGGTAGTTGCACCAAAAAATTTAAATTGATCCTATACTAACAAATGTGTAATAGAATGAAAGAGGATGAAAAATGCTTTCCAACAACACCAAATTTATGATGCTAGCATTATTGGTTCAAAAGTTATTGTGATTTTAAGTTTGTCCGAAGTGTCCTGACATCCGATGGACTTTATATAGAGAAATAAAAAAAAAAGTGAAGCAAATGTTTGTTTAATGTGAATATTTCGAAAACTATTGTAAATACATATACAAAAGTATATATTAAATTGTACAGTTTCAAATGAGGAATTTTACTATATAAGTGGCAAATCAAAATGAAATTAAAATTTTAAAATATCATTAGTAAACTACAAAAAACTAAAATTTTTCTAATTTTCCTTAAATAGAGTCTATAAAAAGAAAAATGCTCCTGGTTGTCAAGTTTTGAACACAAAAAGCTTATAAATTGATCTAGATCTATCTAGTTACATAACAATAGAGTAGATTAGTAAAAGAATCTTCGGATATAAGATTTAGATCTATTTTAGTATATTTATATGAAAGAATATTTTAGATATGACCTAGAATCTAGATTTACAGATTTTAGCTTCGACATCGACTGTCCAAAAGAACTCCCCAGCATACAGATCTTTATTACAGTTAGTGTTAAAAATAAATGATATTGGTATAAAGAAGTGATTGATTCAATTTTACATGTTTTAGTCTACACTAATTTTATTTTACTACTGTAAAAAGGGATATTAATGATAAAAGGTCATCACGACCTTAGTGAAATTTTAGTACCTGATAAAAGTGTGCTAAGTTTTAAAGTATCGTTGACTCGTTTAATCATAATAAATTTGGTATCATTGGAAAGCTGAATGAATTTTCTAAGTGTATGGTTAAAAAGTAAAGATGTACGGAGACCTATATTTTTTTCCTTGTTATTTGAAAATTTCTAATTTTTCTGATTAAAATATTTTGGACATAGTAAGAGAAAAAAAAAAATTTTCCCCACTAGCCATTAGAGGAACCTCTTATCTTTAGAGTAAACTCAAGAAAATGTCATAAAAACACACAGTTTTAAAGCAATGTCATTTCTTAGGACATGCATAATTTCAGGTTTGTAAAACCTGAACAGGAAATTGTTTATGATGTCAAATGTGTCTTAAGATCCAAAATGGCCGACTGTGCAAGTACCTACTCTAGACTAAGACAAGATTCTAGAAATCTAGATCTAGTTCTCTTTGATGCAATTTTTCAGTACTTCACTTTCACTGATCCTGAATTGTATTTAAAAGTTGTTTTCATGGGCAATATCCTAGAGGCTTTAAACTTTAAGCTGCATTCCCTGTGCCCATAGTTACATAGTAATTATTCAACTCTTAAATTTAAATGCTGCCTGAGTTAAAATGTGTAACCTTCTAATCTCAATTAAAATATAACTTTAAAAAACTTTTTTTCTCATGACTTGTGGTTTTGGAATATTTCTGACATGAGTATGATGAGTTAAGCTTATTTTCAACTTCAAGTTGCTAAATGTTTCTTCTGCTCTAGAGTTAATTTAAATACATGTTTGTTTGTTTTTTCCCAACTTGTACAGGTTATCATTTTTAATGGTGCCTTTAGAAGATGTTGGTTTCAAAAGAGGTTTAAGTAAGTATAAACAGTAGATAATGCAATGTTCATTTTTTTATTCACTAGAAAATAATTTCTGTAGTAAGCATTATATGTTAAAAAAAATTATGGAAATGTTTTATAAACTACAAATCTTTAATGCTTAATAGGTCAGATAAAGTGAAAGGACATGTAATTGGAATAGATTTGGGAACTACAAACAGCTGTGTGGCTGTGATGGAAGGTAAACAAGCAAAAGTCTTAGAGAATTCAGAGGGTTCCAGAACTACACCATCTGTAGTAGCATTCACTAAAGATGGAGAAAGACTTGTTGGGATGCCAGCTAAACGTCAAGCCGTGACCAACTCTCAAAACACATTACATGCAACCAAGCGCCTGATTGGTCGTAGATTTGAGGACCCTGAAGTGCAGAAGGATATGTACGAATTTTTTTTTTTTTAAGCTTATGCTTCTAATTTTCATTATCCAATGCTAGTTTACTGGAGAGAAATGTTTTACAGTCATCTAAAAAATATTTTACATACTAGAATGCAGAAATAATTTTCTAAAAAAATAAACTATTTCCCCTAGAAAAACAGTGCCCTACAAAATAGTGAAAGCTTCCAATGGGGATGCTTGGGTGGAGGCTCAAGGGAAGTTATATTCACCTAGTCAGATTGGTGCATTTGTCTTGACCAAAATGAAAGAGACTGCTGGTAAGTTGGTCATTTTCATTAAATCTTAACAAGAATAAGCATGAATTTTTAAGGAGAATGAGAAATATGTGCTACATACTTATTGGGATTTGTATTTATTTCCAGAAAATTACTTAGGCACTAAAGTCAAGAATGCTGTTGTAACAGTTCCAGCATACTTTAATGATTCACAGAGACAGGTGTGCTTTAGTTTTTTGTTAAAAAAAAAAGATTGGTAGATCTTAGTTTTTCTTATCATGTTATTACATCATTCACTATAATCAAAAGTATGTATTTATTACATGAATTGCTTGTTAGTAACATAGATTAACTTTCTGCCTTGTAATTTGTCAACATAATTGAGTATCTCACTATCATGTACTATTTTGACCTATATGTTAATCTTATGACTTTGTATTGCTAATTCCAGGCCACCAAAGATGCTGGTCAAATTGCTGGGTTAAATGTTCTTCGAGTTATTAATGAGCCAACAGCTGCTGCACTTGCCTATGGAATGGACAAAACTGAAGATAAAATGTATGTTGAGAATCAATTTAAAAAAAAAAATCTTTCTTACTTAGTGTAAAATATTCTCTCATCAATTTTGTGTGTGT
>JADKLZ010033869.1:1383-12263 GCA_021533235.1 Biomphalaria straminea
TTCAGGTTAGCTCCTCGCAAGTTAGCTTCTTGAAGATCACATCCAGTCAAATCACAGTTCTAGAAAGAGAGGACAATTGGATTTCAAATGTAGTGGTGAAAGCCATAAACAGTGTAAAATTACAAACTTTAATTTCAGTTTTTTGAAGAGAAATTATGGACTTCATTAATGGCTATCTGGTCATGTGAAATGCATGTTCTCAAGATGGTCAAAGATTTTCATTTCTGAAGTAACATCTGAATTTACAAGTCAAGACTTATGCATATTTTATAATTAGATCTTATGTTTTACATAACTTAGTATATTATAAAATTTTAAAACTACAATTCATCTAATAGTAATTATCTAATTAACATAAACAGCTAAACCAATGCAAAGTTTAAAAGAAACAATGACTTTCTGTACCAGTTGCTTTATAATTTATAATAAATCACAATGAGATGTCGAAAATCAGAAAATGCAATTAGAATTTGGTTAAGGTGATTAAAAAAAAGGGGCAAGGTTTAATAAAAAGTTTTATAAATAAACCAACAAAACAAAACACTTAATAAATAACATTGACAACAGAGAAAATGAAAAATAATTGAAATACTTTTATTTAGTGAACAGCAACCAACAGAAGCCACTGAAAGCTTACCTCTAAATCAGCACCGGCTAGGACAGCACCACGAAGATCACAGTTTTGCAAATTTGCATTTTTTAAAGTAGCTACTCGAAGATTAACTCCAGCCATATGACTGCCTTCCAGATCCACATTTTTCATATGTGCTCCTGGAATTGAAAAAAAAAAATTTTGCATATAAAAATGTCAAAACAACAAAAAAAAGAGATGTTGAATATTGACAATTTTTAGCTTTTATGACAATTTCTAAAATATAAAAGACTTCAAAGGGGGAAAAAAAGAAATGATTTTGAAAAAAAAAAGTAAGATTGGGCTACAAGAAAATGGAATAATTTAACAATGACAAAAAAAAGGCTGAGATTCAAATAATTAATTAACAAATATAATTAATTGCTACAAGCTATTTTCTTATTTAGGAATGGATACAAAACAAAAAGGATTTTAAATGTGCATAGATACTATATTTTTGTGTAATGTTTGTTAAGAAACATGTTTTAAAGGCAAACTTTATTTACATTTCATGGAGGCTAAAAGTATTTTAGTCAAAAATAAAAAAAAAACAACTGTAAAGTAAAACCCCTTGTCAACCACTTTACACCCCTTCCCCCATCTTTTAATGTTATTTTTCTTAATTTAATGATAAAACATTTTGTTATAGACTTTTTAATTTAAATTAAATTTCTTTAAAAGTAATTAATAGCTCTATTCCCATTTAATAAATAGAAAGAAATTTAGGGCATTTTAAGCATATAGGGAGACATTTTTAATGCACTTTTTGAAAAGGCCACTATACAATTCAAATGATCGAACCTACCTTCCATATTAGCTCGGCTCCCTGCAGGATCCTCAAAGTAACAGCCCCTCATGGATGTGCCTTCAAGGTTAGCACACAACATTTTCACACCGAGAAGATTTGCAGACTAGAAAGAACAGGACAAATATAATAAATACAGATGAACTTAAAGAAAGACTTAAGCATTAAACTCAAACAGTTTTTATGTTGGGAAGATTTCTCATTTTCAATGAATGACTACTTCATTACATTGTACAACAATACTTTTTAAGAGTTTTTTTTTTTTACAATGTCTTCTTAAGAATTTAGATTGCCTGCTTTTTGGTTTGTGTGCTGTGTTCATAATACAGATTGTAGATGCTACCTTTCTTAGTAGTAAGGTTTTGCTGATGACTGATGTCATATTTTTCTGACGAAGGTACAAAAGCTTTACTGTAAAATAACTCTAGATAAGGAGGAAGTCATACTCTCTAATTTAGGTTTGCAGACACATTACTAATAACTTGCAACTGAATAAACTGTTTAGTAGCCTAGCCTCATTTAAAAGGGAAATAATAATGAAAATGATCCACTTTTATGAAGTTGCAACTGAATAAACTGTTTAGTTGCCTCATTTAGAAGGGAAATAATAATTAAAATGATCCACTTTTATGAAGTTAATGAGTTGCTTAATTGGAAATGTTTATTTAAGGGGAAAATGTGTATTTTCCTAAATATAAAGAAATATACTCAGGAAAGACTAAAATAATGTAAGCATGTAACTGACATGAAAAGCAGCAATCCTGAACAATTTCACAGCATAAAGTTATTTAAGACATTCATTACATTTGTCAAAATGTTCTCTTTATTCTTTGTCATCAACTTTTCTAGAATATGTTATAATAATGCCACTTCTTGTCACTTAGCAATAATTTTATGATCATAATGCCTCTAGTGTTTTATTCCTGATACCATTATAAGAACTACAGAAATTTCATTCAAAAGAATGGGAATTTTTGTTACATGTGAAATTAGATGTAGACCAAATGCAATGGTTTGCTTGGCTGGATCAGTGACATCTTAGTTTTATAAAAAATGTGATGAAGTAACTTGTAATATAAACCAACTTACATCAATTGTAGCTTTACACAAATCTGCCCTTTCAAAGTTACAGAAAGACAAGTTGGCACCAGATAAATTAGCATTTTTTAGAATGGCATATTTGAAATTAATATATCTCAAGTCCAGTTTGGAGAGGTTAGAACCTGTAAAATTCATCCCCTAAATGAAAAAAAAAAATAGTTTCATTATTAAATCAATTAGTGAGCTGAAAGAATAAGATCAATGAAATATGTATGTTGTGAAGTAGGTAAACTATGACCATAGTCATACAACTGAGCTGTCTTAAGGAAAGTTAAGATTTCTTTGGACACGTTAGGTAAATATGTAATAAATTTAAATGATCATATGAACTTGTACATAATTAGAAATATTGTTCAAAAATATATCATAATTGAATTGATAATAAATGGCAACAATTAATGTGTTTCTTTAGTTAAGTACCAAAAACTTTTTCTGCTCATTATTTCAAGTTAGAGCTGTAGAGCAGTGATTCCCAAACATTGTGGAGAGGGGAATATAAATATGTCTGCCATGGGAAGTATCCTTTAAAAATCAAGTAAAATGCAACCAATCCATTAAAGCTGCATTCCCCACAATAGGTAATAGTTAAGGAATCACTGCTGTACAGCAATGTTAGATAATATTCCAAGTATATTTTTATTTTCAAACCTGACATCTCAGTTCTTGATTGGTGGGTGTAGAGAGCAGTCGTAACACCAAATCTCTCCTTGTAATAGGTGTATTGTCATCTGGAAGTTGTTCTTGCTAAAGTGTTGGCAAATGAGAAGCACTTAAGATTTTGGATATTTACTAACCAAATCTATAACTAGGATTCATTAACTATGTATGTATTCAGTTTAATGGCTAGCCCACTGAAGCTATATCTATTATATTATTATAATATTTATTATTATGGTGTCCCATTATCCTGTATGAAAGATACAATATGAGGAGTCCTTTAAAAGTCTTTTAATTGTCTTTAAATAGAGTATGGAGGTAAACACTGGTTCTATGATGTCCAAGAGATAAACTCACCTCTATGAGCTCTTCTAAATTTTCTATCAAGGATGAAAGGCCAAAAAATTTTGCTTCTTCTAAAACACCTGTAATAAAAATGGCCAAGAAAGCATTATTTTTTACAAACAGTACAAAAGTAACTTGAAAATATTTTTAAATTGCATGTACTAAGAACATAAAACAACTAGACATTACCCTCGGGATTAACAAATTTATCTAAAATGAGTCGTCCATGTCTCAAATAATTTAAAATTGGTTCAAAATACAGAGGACTGCGGTCAATCAAATAAGCGCCTGTTTCATCCACTTTGCTATTCCACTCAATGTCTGCAAAAGAACAATTTTACTTTGTAGTTATCAATCTATACATTCACTATCTCTTCATTTCAACACAGCTTTTCTCTTTTACACTTATACTTTTACTATTTGTAATTGAACTGCACAGTAGGGTTTTATTTTTTTAAAGAAGATAAAAAACAAAACAAAAAGTAAAATCATCACAAATAGACTACATTTGATTAAAATAGAGACTACATTTGATTAGTCTCTACAACCATTACATTTATGTAAAATAATTTCTTCTTTTATAATTTTATTTTTTCTTAATCCAACTAATAAGTTTCCATTTTTCGCCAAATAAAATAACCAACCACAAATTTTCATATTCCGGAAATAGAATTCAAGTTACAATAATGGTTATCTATCAAAACTATTTTAAACATGTTTTATTTGATAATCACTCATTCAACATGTTCTATTCTCACCACTGTCAGTACTAAACATTCTTGCCAGCATACTGTCACCATCAGTTCTTGTCAAAGTACTTCTGCAACAACAAAATGACAGAAATTATTATTCATCTACCATTTTGTATCCATTCAAATCACCAATCATATGAAAAGTTCAAAGGTCCATAAAAAGTAGGTGAAAGAAAAACATTGTGGGATCAAATGTGAATACTTAATTCAATGATATAACTAGAGCTTCTCAAAAACAACCTAAAACCTTGTTTGATAAATCTAACTGGCTTTCATCTTGATGCTCTTTTACTCAACTGCTCTATTCCATACATGAAAGTAAACATTGAAAGAATGAGACTGTACCTTGTAGTTGTAAAAAGTTTTCCTCCTACATTAATTCTGATCCAGTCCGAGCCTGCTCGTGGAACTACATTAGATTCATGCTCAAGGATATTGCTACTCGGCACATACACTCTACTGATATCTATGAGGTTGAACATACTACATTAGAAATGTTTAAAAAAATTTTGTTATAATTATTTTTACTAACAAGATGTTACCTTCTTTGTTTTGAACTGAAACAATAGATAAAACAAAGAACAAAGAACTTTTTATAGAGTTTATCATTGACAGAGTTAATTTGAGGCCAGTGTCTTGAATGCACTTCTTTAAACACATGCAGGCTTTAATGTCAAGGTCAATATTTTCAATGGCATGTGTTGCAGGATTCGAATATGATAGTTTAAAGTAAGTGTCACAAGCCCTTTCCTATCGACAAGGTGTCATATGTCACAATGTACTGATGAAGTGGATGACGAGCGAGTCTAACTTTATCTTTGAGATGCAATAACAAAGTTGTTGTACGATAGGAGAGTATACTTGTGTTGCCGGGGAGTCTAACTTGAACTAGATACAATTATGAACACAGACGATCTAGGAATCAATTGAATAACTTCCTCAATGAAATAAAACACTAGAAACTTTTATTCAAATACAACTTAAGTACAGCTTATGTACAAGGTGCATACAAAAAATGAAAATATAATACTAAGGCTCTTTCTTCAATACTATTATAGAACACACTAGAGACAGAACCTATCGCTTCCAAAGCAAAACTTAGACTGGTCTTTTGCGCGTCCTATGTCAGCTGACCTAACTCTTTTAAAAAGAATATTTATTTTCAAATCAACCAATAGACTTGCGACAATCATTGTGACGTCATTGAGTTAAACTTGCGGCTCTGTTAAGGGACTAGACCTTTTGTGTAATTCTTGAGGCTCAGTTAGGGTTTTCTAATACTAATTTACATACAAGCTTTTAAATATAATTAAATCTATAATAGCATCTGTGACAGTAAGCATCAGGCCTGTACTGTAGGTTAAAGTTTAAGTACGAATAGTCTTTTTTTTTCAGACACCTTGCAAAAGTCAGGGTTGAGGTCGCTATTTTCTGTTGCCACTAAGGAAGAAGGAACACTTGTACGACTAAATTCTAGAGTACATAATGAGAAATGTGCCACCATCTTTGTGTCTTTCTGAGTATTTCATTAGGTCTTGTTTTTCTATTTGCAAATGATGATTCAGTGTTTTATGTGTTATAGTAACTTTACTTTTTACTCTGCTTTCCTGAAGTGTCCCAATGTTTAGTGATCTATGAAGAAGGTGTAAGCTAAAAGTAGGATGTGGAGAAAAAAAATTCATAAAAATTTTTCACCTCTGTTTAAAAAAAAATATGAAAGATTCAATGTAAAAATATAAAGTTCAAATATCTAAAAATATAAACTTACAGCTGTAGGGTTCTCCCTCAGAAGCATACAGCACATCATCATCTCTGTAATCAAACAACAGATTTACTAAACTAAAAGTACAGAGGCTTTGTTTACAACATATTTACTAGACTAAACATGGAAAGGAGTAAAGATTATTTATTGATATACGTAATATATGTCAAACATGTAGCAGCGACAGAGAATTTGGTTTTTAAGAATTATCCTAACGACTGAATAATAAATACAAGTTGTCCACTCCACCAGTTTGCATCAATGTCTAAAATGTCTTTGTTCTAGAGAAGAGGTTTGCATAGAAAGAGGGGGGAGTGATGTAGGTATGATGAGGACACTGGAAAATGTGTGCAGGTGAACATAGTGGGAGAAAAGTGAAGGAGTAGAATACAAAAAAACTAATCGACCGGCGGCGTAGCATATGCCGCTACTTTGCAAGGCGGCCTTAGGCCACTGCATCCTATGCGACTGCAGAGGGCCCAGCACTTTCATAGGACCCGCACTAATTCAAGGTGTATAAATTATCAAATTAAAACATTTTATAACTTAAAACAGATTTCCTGAGCCCTCCTGTCGATTTACCAGGAGCTCCTGGAAATCTCCAGAAATCGAATAATATACAGAAAAAAATCCTTAAAATATACAGAAATATATAGAAAAACATTGCCATTTCGGGGTGTCATTCAATATGAAAAATGCCAATCCTGCGCGCGTTAAATAAAAACGGCATTATGCATTAGCCGTAATTGTGTAATCAGGTGAAAGAAGCTTCTCGCGCCTCAAACTAATTACTTGAGGTCAACAATTCTCAAAGATAGATTGAAACATTTTGTAATTCTTGCTATTGAGTGTGATCTATACAGGAAACAGAATTATTATGATATACTGTATGACTTTGTTACACGCAAGGCTCGTAAAGTAATTCTGTACGTAGAAAAGAATGTGTCACAACTGCGTCTGGTTGTGATGCCGGGGATTTTACTTGAATTAAAATAGTTGAATAAATGACGATCTAGGATTCACAATAAAAGATTCTTTGTTAAAAACACAACTCTGGAACATTTATTCAAATATAAAACGTAAGTACAGCTTATGTACAAGTTACAGATCAACAAGCTTAAATAATATTACAAAGGCTTTTAAATCAGAGCTCTTAGAAAACACCACTGTATACTAGGAAATTCTTTCATCGACTGGCGTTCTTTCTAGCCTCGTCAATTCTCTGGCGCTAACTCTTTTAAAAAATGTCTTTATTTATTTTCAAATCAACCAATAGATTTGCAACATTGTAATTACGCCTCGGGTAAAACCTGAGGTGCTGTCAAGGGTCTAGATTTGTGGGGTAATTCCTGAGGCTCAGTCAAGGGTTTATATTTCTATTTACACACAAGCTTTTAAATGTGAAATATACAAATAAATCTATAATGGCATATGTGACATATTACCTCCCCCCCTCCATTTAGCATTTGTATGGTAATAGAAATGCTCATATGTATTAAAAATATTTAAATATACTCAAGATACCATACATGAAATTATAGAAAAATGGTTGAGGTAACATATGAAAATGCTCTGAAAAATAAAGTCAACTTGGAGATAACAATAAAAAAAATGTAAATGCAGTGTCAGGTATATGAGAACAAAATTATTGATGACTTGGAACACCTGGTTTCACTATTCAAGTGGTTATGAGAATGAGACAATGCTTGTCATGAACAATATCAAGAGTTGTACAAAGCATAATACTTGAATAAATTAAATCTTGAATTGAATGAGATACTTCTCTTCATGGTGCTTGATAATAAAATATATCAATACAAAAATTAAATCTAGAATGAGTTACTTCTCTTTATGGTGCTTGATGCTGAAATAAAACATATACTAACAAAACTGATATGGTACCTGTGGAGAAAATAATTAATTAAACACAACTTCTTCTTCCTTGACGAGTATGAATGATAGTGAGACAACTATAGTACATATTAATGATGGATGTATCAAGTTCAGAACTCTTCTGAGTTGCCATCAGTTGTGTGTGTATTGTCTGAACTTGAAGAAGAGGTCCTTCAGTTTGCGAAGCTGTTGTTTCCATCTTGTGTTGAGCACACAAATAATGTCTGTTTGAACCGCGTTTGAGTTTGGCAAAAATATGAACTGTCCGATACCAAAACTCAATTTTCTGTTTAATGAGCCTTGAAGCTGTATGGTAAAGTTAATAGAATGCTCTGTATAAGAATGTTCGATAGAGCAATGACTGAACATGTTGAAGTTCAAGCTGTTAATACAGCTATGTTGAATAAGTTCATTTGTTCTTTCTAAGGGAAGGTCTGTCCATTTAGTGAATGGAAGGTGATGATACAAGTAGTCAACGTTGCTGGCTTCTGAGTTGCTCTGAGTGTCCATGTTGCTGCATTCAGAGTTGTTGCTGTTTTCAGAGTCAATGTCAATGTTCATGTTGCTTCTGGAGTTGACTTCATGGTTCATGTTACTGTTTTCTGATTTGCTCTGAAAGTTTGTGTTGTTTGTTAGGTAACTGTCAATGTTCAGGACTGGGAACATGTCAGGAACACTGGTAAAGAGTTCAGCTTGGTCTCTGGATATGACAATGTCTGTCAATGTTTGTGTTATGTCATCCTGTGTGATGACCTTTTGGTTGTCAAGTTGAATTGATGTGGGTAATGAACCATCTATCTCATGAATGGTTGTTGATGTTCCTTCTTCAGGAATAGTGGCTGGAACAGTTGCTGAACTTGAACTATTTTGAGGGTCTGATGTGATGTCTTCTGTTTCATGGTAATGTTCAAGCATATGAACAGGAAGTACTTTGGTAGAATTGTTAATGTTGAATTCATAAAACAGGTCTGATATTTTCCTGGTAAAGTCAAATGGTCCTTGCCATGTGTAGAACTTGTTACTCAAATCTGGCAACAATAATCTGACTTTGCCTCCTGTGGCAAATTGTTGGAGTTCACTTAAACTTTCAATGTTCATGATTGAACTATCTTCTTTAATTGACTCACATTCTTTTAATTGAGCAATATTTGTATCAGTAGCAAAGTCATGTTGTACTGTTTTCTTTCTTTCTGGCTCTAGTTGATAAGACTTGTTTTGATTGTGAGATAAATTGTCTGTGCTTGAACTTGATTGAGAATAAGTTTGCTTGGTAACTTCTGATTCTGATTGTTGAGGCTCATCTTGATTGTAAGAAGTATTGTTTGAGCTTGACATAGCTTTGATAGGTATTGATGCTTAAGTAATCTTGTTCAAGTCTTGAGGCATGGAGTCATCATTTGTGGTTGGGGATAAGCAAGTAATGGGTATGGGTGGGCATGTAGTCTCAGATAGGGATGGGCATGTACTGGTAGGTGGGGATGAACTTGTAGTGGTTTGGTCTGGACATGTTGACTTGCTTGAGTCATGAGTCATAGTTTCCCTGTTGACAATTCTGGTCTTGTGATCTGGTTCATTCTTGGTCTGAATTGTATCATTCTTTTGTTCATTGGATTCTTTTTTATTTTCTGGTAGATCTGTCTTATTTGGATCTTCTTTTATTTCTTGTTTTATTTTACATTCATCTTTCATGAGTTTCATGTCTTGTGAACTTGTATTTTGGTTTGTATCTTTTTCTTCTTCTTCTGTATCACTTGCAAAGTCATTTAAGTCTTGTGATTCGATGAACTGTATTCTTGCTTTGTGAGAATTTTCCATAATATTCCATAGTCTCATTCTTTCATCATAGTCTTTTATGTTGCTTCGAATTGAGTCTATTCGAGAATTATAACCTTCTAATTTTTGTATTATTTTCTGTCGCTTTCTACTTTCATATTTTCTTTGTTTTTCAACTTTTTGTCTTTGTTTTTCATCTTTTTCTATTTCTTCTTGCAATTGTTTGTATGCTTCTTCTTTTGTTAACATTCGTTCAGCCCATTTATCTGGTTCGGTGATTTGCTTCTCTTTGGCTAATTTAATGAGTTCGAGGAGTCGTTGTGTTCTAGAGCTGGAGCTGGAAGCCATTTTGTATTTTTATGTATTCTTCTTTGATTGGAGCAAAATGTTCAATATCTGGATTTTAGCTTTATCTCAGATATAATAATAATATAGTGACAAAGTTCTTGAAGCCTCAATTTGCTAATAAATTCTTGACAGTAGACTTGTAGTTACTGGAGTCGTATGATTGAATATATAGATCTATTGAGCCGAGTACTTTTTACTGGTTTAACAGTTGGTTAAATCTGGTCTTCTGTTTACTTTGTGCCAGACAAATGATTATTTACTGGTCTTCTTTATAATACCAGTTATTTACTTTACTGGTCTTTTATATTGCCAGTTATTTGCTTTACTGGTCTTTTTTATAATGCCAGTTATTTGATTTACTGGTCTTTTAATAATGCCAGTTATTATGTATATTGGTCTTATTCCTTTTGCCAATTACATATAATAATAGATTTCGTGAGTTAGGCGTAACTCTAACGAAAATCTTTATAAAAGAATTATCGATAACCAACTGACCTGTTAAACACAGAAATTCTGTCCTCCGTTAAATAAGAATGAAGTTCCTATTGAAGAGTTTAGAAATTGGTCCTAGATCTGGAATAAATTTCGTTGATGTTTTGATGAACTCTGGATCAATGTCGGATTATTTCGTTGAAGTCCAGATTATATCATACTCTTAGTCGAAGAGTGTCATATTACTTTCGTCGGAGATGTGCCATATGTAACAATCATGTAGATGACGGGCGATTTTAGACTTGCAATTAAAATAGTTGAATAAATGACGATATAGGATTCACAATAAAAGATTCTTTGTTAAAAACACAACTCTGGAAC
>JADKLZ010033871.1:0-14599 GCA_021533235.1 Biomphalaria straminea
GCTTTATAACACTCAACTCCTCATTTTGTTACATAAAGTAATATCTATTAAGTAGAAGTATTAAAAAAGGTGTTTTTTAAACTCATCTAATAAATTACTGCGTTCCTTCAAAAGAAAAGTAATTACATCCTACGCATATCCTGATGTCATAGTAGTCAGGCATCTTAATAAGAGATTTAAAGTTTTATAGGTTGTTCTTTTTCTGGCTGATTCAAGCAACCCGTATCATTCACTTAATAAAACTAAGGGAGAAAGAGCACTTGAACGTTCTCCAAGCAAATGGAATCATCAATGTTCCCTTTAGAAACACAGCTAGCTAGCTGTAACGAAGTAGAGTAGATAAAAAGACAGACTGTTACTCTTTGAGATATTCAGTACACAGCAGTGATCATTATTAAGCGTCCCTCCCAATGCCTAATATTTTAATTTCAAAACTCTCCCGATCTTTTTTTCTTCATTTTTCTCTTCAATCTCCGCCAAATTTCTCTTTAGCGATTGTTCTTTTTGTTTCCTCTTTCCCTAATGTCAATGTATTCTATTGCTTCAAGAATGTTGACTGGATTTCTAAACACAGAATGTAAACTAAGAAGAGATGTCCGTGTTTCAAATTTTAAAAAGTAATCGATAATCCCGTAATAGTTGAAAATAAACGAAATAAATTATTATCAGTAAAGTGTGTGTGGCACAGAAATTTTCGTGGAAACTTAGAAGGAGGAGGGAAATGGAACGATTTAAATCGAGGCGGAAAATAATCTAATTTAGCAGCATCGTGAGTCTTACGGAGCAGTTTTGACTATCTTCACTCCCCATAATATTTGGCAATAAATCCTTTTGTTTACTCTTTCAGTACATCAAAAGTCTGAGACTTCAGATCCTCGAGTCCAGAAACTGTCACGATGTCCCAATATTTGTAGTTGGCAACAAACACGATCTAGCAGACGAGAGAGGCGTCCCACGCCGGGAGGTCAGGGAGGTGAGTTACTTGACCTAAATTATTTTTATTATTTTTTTAAAAAGAAGTATTGCTTGCAGCTTTAAAAGGATTTTCATCTGTGGATGTTACCTATAAACAGCTAGATGTTTTGGTGTAGAAAAAACAGTAAGATTTGCCTAGCTATGTAATTTTGAAGATACTTTTGATTGTACGGACTGTTATTAGGATCTCTGAGTTTTGGCCCTTGTTGCACAAATTAAGTGTTATTATTTAGGTGGCAGGAGTGGTCTTGAAATCGAGAAGATTATCGAATAAAATATTAATTAGTAGCTAAACTGGAGATTTTCATATAATGGGGAGAAATTCATAAATGAAAAAAAAAGCTTTCTGTTGTGTCCTATGTATAAAATGTTGAATCATTTATAAACTATACATTTTAAAAATGATAATAATAATTTGGTGAATCTTTTAGCACTTTGAAATCAAATTTAGAACATGAAAAAGTTAAATAAAGAGTAGAGTACTTTAGTGCAATCCCTACTGCATACATTAAAACTATATATGATTCATATTTAATGAATCTTTGTGATTTAAACACGGGCACCTGGAGTCTTGTGATGGTTAATTGTAATAAGCACAAGTGTTAAGAACTAATGAAAGTCCAACATTGAGGGAATGTAGAATTGAAAATGTGTAAGGACAAGGGAAAAAACAATAAGGTGTTAGATTGAAAATAAAACAGTGGCCTAGCTAGAAATTTGCCATCATTTGGGGGCCCAGGGGGGGAATTTTAAATGCTCCCACTCTCCTCCCCACACCCAAGCTACGCCACTGAAATAAAAGGAAGTTATTGTTGAATAGATAATTATAAAAATATTGATTATCTAAACACGTCTCAATAGAAAGAAGCGTCTCTCTGTGCATTTTTTTTTTTGTAACATAAATTTAAAGAAAAAAAATTTAGCCCCTACTGAGGATCGAACTCAGGACCCCTAGTTTACAAGACTAGTGCTCTAACCACTGAGCTATAGAGGCTGCAACGCTAGCGTCGGTAAACGCTGTAAAAACGATCATATCAGCTTTCACACATAGATCAGCGTATAAGTGTTTGGTATTGATCTGTTATTTTTATCTTACCTTATCTTATATGTTACAGACGTTACTTCAAAAAAGAAGATGATTACGTCCTACGCATCTCGCAATTAGTTATGCATATTAACCAATGACCTAAAGTCTGCCAAGTCACTGGTTTTTCTGGCTAGCTCTAATAGCACTAGGGAAGATGTAGCTTTTGTACAAATTTGTTTTAAAATTTGTCCTAGCATATCGGACGAAGAATGTACCTTTTTCTTTGTGTCTTTCTGAGTAGGCTATTTTATTAAATTTTGTTTTTCAATTTAAAGATTATGGTTCAGCGTTTTATGTACTTACTTTACTTTTGAGTCTTCTATCATGAAGGCTTTCTAAATTTTGTAATTTTACTTAAGGCTAAGGTGTTACTCTAGTCAAATATGAATATTGGTTTGTTATGAATCTCACTGTTCTATTTTGTGTCTGTTTCAGTTTTTTAAAATGTTTTCTTGAGTTGAGGGGTCCCAAACAGAGAATGCATATTCTATTATTGGCCTAACCAAGGTTAAATAATATTTTAATTTTATGTTCTTATTTGATTTATAGAATTTTCTTCTAATAAACCCTAATGCTTTTTTTTTATTTTTAATAGTTTCACCAATATGGGTATTCCATGAAAGTTTTTCATTATTATAACACCTAGGTATTCTGCGTTTTTAGTCTGTGTTACTGGTTTACCATGAATAAAATAAGTGGAATTAATTTGTTTTAGTATTTTTTTGTTAGGCTACTCTTCATAACTGACACTTTACTCGGTGGAAAGACATGCTCTGATTTGATTTCCATTATTCATCTAATTCTCTTTGTAATGTGATAATTGTGATGTGTGCATTTTTTTGTTGTAAAATAAATTTAAAGAAAAAAAATGAAGCCCCTACTGAGGATCGAACTCAGGACCCCTAGTTTACAAGACTAGTGCTCTAACCACTGAGCTATAGAGGCTGTTACATCTCGCATCGGTAAACACTGTAAAAACGATCATATCAGCTTTCACACATGGGTCTGCGTGTAAGTGTTTGGTATTGATCTGTTTATTTTTAAATACCAAATGCTACTTATGGATCATATACTGACTCACACTGAATAGTTGGTTTGAATATATCAAGGATATAGAAAATATATGGCCTACAACTAGTCTCTACATCTAGAACCTTGGCCTGTTTTCAAGCGATAGGTGTGAATTTCAACTTAAACTAAATTTTTGTGTATGTTAAGGTTTAATTTAAGTTGAAATTCACACCTATCGTTGTAAACAGGCCAAGGTTTTAGATGTAGAGACTAGTTGTATGAGGAAACGATTAGGCTAAAGGGTAGCCAAACAAGACTCCCATGGGGGTGCCTAAGGGGGTGCGAGAGCATCCTCATTTGCACTGTGCGGAGTTGTAAAAAAGCTCCCACAACCTTGTCACAATCTAGGCGCTGTTCATCAAAGGGCCTTTACATAAATGGCGTGTCCCGCCTGGTATAGAAAGAAAAATGGCGGAGGTCTTAGTATACGTGGCCTCTAGCCGCGAGTCTGACCCACCCGCCAGACAAAACAGTGTACACTGTTTCTCATTCAGGCCAGTGAGAGGGAGCTCTGGTTCACTTTTGCTGGCCTAGAGTTCCAAGAGCCGAAGGGCTCAACTCTACCTGACAGTTTAAGAAGGGGAAGTGTATGTTAAAACAACAACAACGGATCATATTTAATTTAAGTTGAACACTACCGTTCTCTTTCACAAGACGGAACGTACACGTGCAGATAAGAGCGATGGGGACATTTTATTAGCGGCCTGCGAAAGGGAAATAGACGCTATTAGTTTTGTGTGGTCTGTCTGTCCATCCGTCCGTCTGTCTGTCCATCCTTATTTAGATCTTGTAAACTAGAAAACGTATTGAAAATCCGACATCCTGATATTTTAGACCTTTCAAATTTCTGATGTAAGGGCAACTTTTTCTTTTCTGAAAGCGAAATTTTTTTAAAAAAATCAACTTCGCAATCAGTTTTTTCATACAAATACAACATTTTTACAACTATTAATATTAATAAACACGTAAGGCTATCTTCTAAAGGAGTTAATCATTTACCATATTTATAATACATTTATGCAAACGGTTTTAGACTTTTTTGTCAAAATTTTATTTATTTATTTTTTACTAGAGAAAAAAATCTATATAGTATGCATATAAATGGAACATAATTTAAAACAATAATTAATAAGTAGTTTTTCATATTATCGCGTAAACTGCAGAGCAGTATTACATGTACAGAACACTTAACTACGGATTTTTTAAATAACTTTTTCTGTTATAAATGATATATATTTTTTTTTAGTTATGAAGCTTTGAATAAGAGATTGATACTTTACAAATCAATTAGATCAATTAGATAATCATTATATGACATCAGCTAGGCCAGGTGCACATCTAGTTTCACCTTCATTTTCACCTATCCCTTGATCTGGTGGACCGTTGGGGCGCCACACAAGATCTGTCAACCTTCTTTTTCCATTCTACTCTGTCATTTGCCTTTGATATAATTTCATTCTGATATTTGTTCTGAAAATATTGAAACCTGATTAATATGTATGACTAGATTGACACAGGAACAGCCTAGGACGTAATAATCCCAAACCGTTCGGCTAATTAGAACGTAAGTTGTCTCCACGTATCCCTGAGTAGGTTTACAGCTTCTTTATAACTGGTGTCCACTGATCTTTAGTCCTCTATGAAAGTGATTATATGTCGTCATGTTATCTGTGACGGACGTGTTTCTGTCTCCTCTTTTCTGTCACATCTCTCATCCCTTATGCTAGAACTAATTCGTATAAGTGCTCCTTCTTCCCTGGTACCATTAGAGAATGGAAATGGGTTGTCCGACTCTGCCAGGATATCCAACAACTTAGCAGAGTTAAGTTTAAGTCATTGATTACATGCATGCCTGGATTGAAGCATGAAATTATCTTCTACAATTTTATATAATACAGATAATAACGTCCTACCAATGACTTCAATTCTGACAAGTCATTGGTATTCCTGGCTGGCTCGGGGAACCCATTCCACGCGCTAATAACACTATGGAAGAAGGAGCATTTGTACACGTTTGTCCTAAAGTTCCCCTTTCAGACATTGTGGTCTATAGGGCAGATGATGTAAAGGTATCTGATTCTGTGGCCTACGGTTAACGATGGTGTCATGTGGCCAGCACAACGACCAACCGCCTTTACTTTTCCCCAACTAATGTCAGGTACCCATTAGAGCTGGGTGGACTCAGAGGCACCCAAGGATCCCGAAATAAAAATCCCAGTCTTACCAGGATTCGAACCCGGGACCCCCGATTCAGAAGCCAAGCGCTTTACCGCTCAGCCACCTCGCCTTAATTTTGTCCCAGCATATGGAAATCTCGTAGGACGTCAGGTAACAGCTTCATTAATTAAGTTGGCTAGTATTTGTCCGGCAAGGTATTTCTAGTGGTGACAAGATTTCTATATACGACTCTTAATATCATTCTTAGCCGTCGCTGAAAAAAATAAATTTAGATATTTTTTTTAAAGTGGAAAAGAGTAACTTAAGATTTGTATAATTTTGCGAAAGCTTAATAAAATAAACATTGAACGGAAGTTTATGGTGATTCAAAGTCAATGGCTTGGTATTACATATGTATGGAATGACTTGAATCTTCAATTTGTAAATCAGTAATTTATAATAGCATTCCAAAGTAAGTAGGCGGACATTATTTTCTTTACGAGTACCAAAAGTTTTCTTTCTAAATTCCATATTAATATAATTGGTGGATATTTTTCTATAATAAGAAAAATAAAAAATCATACATATGTTTAGGTTAACAAAAAAAAAAAAATCGGGGTACGATTGCTAGATTCTAAAAGTAAACTAATTAGGATGCTAGATAATACTATATGATACTATATGATACTATATGATACTATATGATACTAGATCTCTCCTTTTTATTCTAATTTGGTATCTCTATATTTATTAGACATGACATTTGATACATTTAAAAAAATGTTTTTAACTACGGTAAAATATTTGGTTTCAGATGCCCAAGGTAAAATGTCAATTCTGCCGTAATTGCGATCTTCCTTAGGCATAGATCAAAATCATATCTAGTGAACGGTCCGTAATGTGAAAACATTTCGTCATAGGTCCCAGCTTTTTTATTTTGCTTACGCTCCAGTTGAACGCCTTAGCCCGTGAATCTTTCTGCACTGTTTCTGTCCAGGCCCACGGCAAGAAATACATAGATGTCTCATAGCTAAGTAGGGCCTATACAAATATCTATTGATACAAACTTGTTTCCGGAACACTTAGCCTTAGGCCAGGTCTAAATTTCAGACACGAGTTATAGCCGCTTGTCAAAAACAAACGAGAATCTATCCTCTACAGTTATCTTATATAATACAGACGTTACTTAAAAAAGAAGATGATTGCGTCCTACTCGTCACGCATCTAGTCATGCATGTTAACCAAGGACTTAAATTCTGCCAAGTCACTGGTTTCCTGGCTGGCTCAGGCAACCCATTCCATGCTCTAATAGCACTAGGGGGGAATAAGGATTCGAGCACTTTTACCAATTTTTCCTACCATATGGAACGAGGAATGTGCCTTTATCGTTGTGTCGTTCTGGGAGACAGAGGCACGTGACAGAGCATCATGGCGTCGCGCAGTGAAAACTTGTGCACAGGTTGCTAAGGAAAAGAAAACGCTAAAGAAGAAAAGCAAGGCCAATGACACTAGCTCCAGCTAGAATATCCTGCCCAGTGTGCAGCCGAGCATTCCGGGCTCACATAGGTCTCACCAGCCACATGAGGATTCGAGGCATAAAACCCCAGTGCAAAGCCCTCAACCCCCTGGATGACAAAGTGGTCATCATCGAACCACGATGGACGAATTAAATATATAGGCTATATTAAATTTTGTATTTGAAGACTATCGTTCACCGTTACATTATGCACTGCAGCTGCATTATACTTATACACTGCGGGTAAAGCTTCGAAGGGCCGAAACTGACCCACTGTCCGTATTCTGGGCCTCACTGGTCTAGATCGAACTATACTAACTTGAACAGACATAGGCCCGCCACTTTACTAGTCAATCTGCTCAAGCAGTCGTATAAATATACAGGTCACTAAACCAAGTGGCTTTTTAGCAATAAAACACAAATCGTACATGACAAAGTATATAGCCTCTATAGCTCAGTGGTTAGAGCACTAGTCTTGTAAACTAGTGGTCCTGAGTTCGATCCTCAGTAGGGGCTGTCGAATGTAATATTTTATATAGCCAAATATATTTTTGTTTATTTTTAGAGAAAGACTTCATTTGATTTCTAGTCTGTATGTAGGCTACCAGTTACTCTGCTGTATCGCTACCTATGTATACAAGACTCTATTTAAACTTTATACTCTGTCACGATAAGTCTAGTCATCTAGATCTAGGGCTCTATCTAGGATATTATTAATAATAGTTTTATTTTATTGTAATTCACTTTTTTTTAAATTAGACATACTTATACTATACGTAATATGGGGGGTTATAGGCTACTAGTAGACTAAGTGTAAGCAGAGTTAGATCTAGAAATACTAGCTAGACATAGATATCTAGATTTTAGATTCTATTTTATTTAGATAGATCTAGTTATAGGTCTACTAGCTTTCTAGATTCTAGATCTAGTAACTAGTAGAGCGAGGGTGTCGAGTAGGATACTTAGTAACTTAGTAGGCTAAGTAGGGGCCTACTATAAATTAGATTTTTACTAGATCTGGTGTAAAAAAAAATTAACCAGGCCAGGCTTTGGGCTTGGGAACAGATAGATCTAGAATCTAGATCTAGAGCTATCTCAAAATTATGGTCTAGATATGTAGATTGTAAATACACACACATGGGCGCCCGCAGGGGGGTGCAAGGGGGTGCACTTGCACCCCCCTGGATTCTGAGTAGCAAAAGTGTAGACAATACAATTTTTGCAACATTAAATCAATTAACTTCTTAGTAACCACTGAGCAAATAGTAATTCCACTGTAGTACAATCATAAGGATAGTTAATGTTGGAGTTGACTAGTCTAGGTCTAATAGTAGGCTAAAATAGTAGGCTAATAGGAATAGATGGCCGACGTGCACCCCTCTAGATTCTAGTAGCCACATTGTAGCAAATTTTATAAAAATTAATTTCTTAGAAGTAGCAATTTAAGAAGTTTTGCTTCCACCGAAGTACAGCTGTAAGGAAAAACTATTGTTTCAATAAACAAGAATATGCTAATCAGGTGTTGATGGCTGACCATGTACGCTTTATTATAGTCTTGCAATTTTTAGTACTGTAAAAAAAAAGTGAAATATTCTATTTCACGTAGGCCTAAGTCGTGACAATTAGTTATCTCTTGCACATAATTATACTTATTATTATATTTAGTTATAAAAGGGCCTAGAATGGGAGAAATATTTTTTCTTTGTCTCGGAGAAGAAATCCTTGCTGATTTTATTTCAATACGATAAATGTGAAAGTTTCTTTGAACAAGAATGAGGAGTGCAGTCATATGTGTAAATGTATTTATGTTATGCACAGTTAAGGTCAGTTTTAGTGCTAGATAGCAGGTTAAACACGTCCATCAGTTTACGATTGCAGACTATACAAGAAAGCTCTTAATAATAATAAAGTTTAATTTTTAGAGCACTGTAGGCTCAAGGCACTGTGATAACATTACAAAAATAACAAGGTTACAAAGACAGTTTGTGAGAAAACACAAACTCATTATCGGTCCCCGAAGTGGTCCACCCAGGCAGGTAAAAAGACAGGTATCAATATTTTCAGAAAAAACATCATAATTAAATTCTTTCAAAGAAAAATGACAAAGAAAAATGGAAAAAGAAGGTTGACAGATCTTGCGTGGTCCAGCAGACCATAGGATATGTGAAAGTGAATGTGGAGTCAAATGTGAACCTGGCCTAACTGATGTCTTATAATGAATATCTAATTTATCTAATTGTCTGTAGGGTCAATCTCCAAAAAAAAATTCCTTTTGTCAATTATATATATAATGTTTGCAATGGAAAATTACACCTGATAATATGAATACCTACTTAATTATTGTTGTTTTAAATTATGTCACACTTATTTGCATTTAAATATTTTTTTTTCTCTTAAAAAAAAGGAAACATTATTTTTGGATAGGTGTAATGCTCTGCATGATAGAACTTAAGTAGCGTAGCGACACAAATGTTAAAAAAAAATTGTCTACTAAAAGTCAAAAACCATTTGCATAAATGTGTAAAAGAATGGTAAAAAATTACATCCCTTACTAAAGAGCTTGTTACTATTTATAGTGAATAGTTGTAAAAGTGGTGTATTTTTTGAAAAAAAAAAACTGCTTGCATAAGTGATTTAAAAAATAGATTTTTCGCGTTTAGAAAAGCAGAATCTAGTCTTGTTTTCCGATGGGCTATTCGTGCGGCGTTATTCAAAATATCGCTGTTGCTTTGCTATTTTGTCATCAGATATACCTGCTAGCAAGGCGTTGCAGTAGTCAAGTCGGGATAGTATGAAAGCTATAGCTAGCTTTTTTGTTGACTCTGTCGTCAAACTGAGTCAAACAGGGTCGGAAATGACCTAATCATTGAAGCTGAAGATAACGGCCCTTGCAGTGCTGACATGTGTGGGCCGACAAATATGCCATGAATGCCATCACATGCCATCGTACTAGGCAAAGCGACAATTTGAATTAACGTAGCAATGGCAGCAGCAAGAAACAAAAAAAAAAAAAAAAACGAGCATCAACATTTGCTGGGTATTTTGGTGATGAAACTGCAGATATCTGTGTCACTTTTCGGTTTGTTTGTTGATTGCGATCGAATTTGAGAACAAGTTACTGGTTTTGTTCCTGTTCGTATATGGGGGGGGGGGGGCTTCCCCCTTGAAACTACTTCCTTTTTTTAGTATTCTCCCTAGACGGAAATTTGCACCCCCCTGGAAAAAATCCTGCGGGCGCCCATGTACACACATAATAAATATATAGAATGTAATTGTAGTATAAATTAAAATAAATAAGTAAAGGTAGTCTCAGGTGAGTTGAGTTCTTTTTTAGTTTGTATTTTTTGCAATGATTTAGATTTTAGATTAGATCTAGATTCTAGATCTAGTAATTTTTTTGTAACTACATAAAAAAGCCTTTCATACATCGGCTACTTAACAGACGTCATTCACAGCTGTTACATAAACTAATCTAGATCTAGTGAAATTAGAATGTAGTCCAGATTGAAATTAGATCTACATGTAGAGCTAGATCTACCGGTATCTCGCTAGTTCTAAATTATATAAATCTATGTTCAGACATTGAAATAGAACCATGACTCGGCATGACCTACTTAGCGGTGTCGCTGGCTGCGCTGAGCCAGTCGGGAGTAGGAGAATAAAAAAAGCGAAGGGGGGAGAAAATTTGGCTGAAGAAAGAACAACTACATTCATATGTTCTGGTCGTTACGCAGCCTCTATAGCTCAGTGGTTAGAGCACTAGTCTTGTAAACTAGGGGTCCTGAGTTCGATCCTCAGTAGGGGCTTCATTTTTTTTATATTTTATAAATTATATTACTGGGATTTGGTTATTTTCCTTTTATTTTTACAATGACAATATATATCACAACGATTTTACTAAGCTCTCGATATTCCTGGCTGATTCAGACAACCAGTCCTTCCTGTAGCTTATGAAATAAGAAATATTTCTTTATCGTCATGCCTTCTATGATTATTTTATAAGGTTTTTATTTAGTAATTTGTAAGTTATGGTTCAGTGTTTTATGTATTGATATAACATGACTGTTTAATCTTCTAATCATTTTACAAATGATGTTACTCTTGTCAAATGTGAATATTCCTTTGTTATACACTTTTTTTATAACGGCTCTATTTTCCGAGTTTTCTAGCTTCTATAAGATTCTTAGAGTTGAGGGATCTCCCTTAGAAGAGTACGAATATTGCAATATTAATATAATCCTGATTTTTTTTATTCTAAGTAATCAGATACTACACGTAGTCTATAATTCTGTCATTCTAGTACTTTTTATTTTACACGATACAGCTTGTCAATGCTCTTTTTCTTCACTACTAAGAAATCCCCTTACCTAACTCAAAAATATAGAATCAATTTTTTTGTAAAATTAATACCACCTCAACATCCCTAATAATAGGCAGTAATTATAGACAACCAAACTCTAGTTTAGACTACATGCAAGACCTATGTAATCAGTTTACTACATTTAAAGAGACAAATAAAAATGCAGTGTTTTGGATTATGGGTGATTTCAACCTACCTGACATAAATTGGAAAACACTAACCATAGACAAACACCAAAACCTCAAGGACATAAACGAGCTTTTCATAGAAACTTTACACAACGTAAGTTTAGATTAAATCATTAAAAAACAAACTAGACTAAACAATACATTAGATCTATTCTTAACCAACAGACCTGGATTAGTAGTAGACTATGATATTATCCCTGGTCTATCAGACCATGAGATCATTAAAATATGCAGTCAGATAAATGCAGTAGCCAATATAAAACCCAAAAGAAAATTCTTGCTCTGGAACAAATGTAACCCAACACAATTACACCAAGCTACATTTAACTTTCAACAAACATTCTTATCAGAAAAAGACATTAACCAACCAGTTGATGACCTCTGGAATTTCATAAAAAACAATCTTAAAAACATTATAGAAAATCATATACTCACTAAATACACATCAAATAAAATAAATAAATGCTGGTTTAATAATAGATTAAAGAAGCTTTGTAAACAGAAGGAAAATCTATATAGAAAATTTAAAGAAACTAAGGCAGAAAAAGTTTATAAAAAGTACATAAAAATTGAGCACCTAACTCAAAAAGTAAGCAGACAGCTGCAGAATGAGTACATAAACAATGTAATATCTAAAGATAACAACAAAAACCTATGGTCATACATTAAGTCTAAGAAAATGGAAACAACCGGCATAGCACCATTAAAAGGAGAAGACAACTTAACGCATAACAGTAATGAAACTAAAGCTAACATCCTAAACAAATACTTAGCATCAGCATTCTCAGCCCCAGGAGACAAAGACATATCAATTAATTTAAACCAAGTAGACAATATAGGAGAGATAGAAGTACAGGAAAATGGAGTCCAAAAACTATTGGTACTTCAGTGCTGATTACTAAATGTACCCAAGTCCTAGGCAATACCGTAACGACACATATAACGACAGAATAAATATTCAAAATGCCAATTCACGAACACATAACAAGTTTATTATATATACAGTAATACAATGCAGGCTCAGTTCTGCCAAATGAAATATCCAGTATGCATTAAAATATAATAGCTCAGTATCCTGTAGACTGCATAATGCCTACACAGAAAAAACTCTAAATTCAAAACTCAACTCTAAATATAGCCAAAGTCCAACCGTCCTGGACTAGGAACAAAACCACTCTGCCTTATTTAGTTTATTATCAGTTACATTCCATTCAATAAACATCTCACCAAAATAAACAGTCCCAAAACAAAAACAGTTTTGAAGTCAACGGGCTGTTCGTTAATATCAGAAAATAAGGGGTGTTCGTTAGAGTTACACGTTAATTTAATTACTTTACTTAGCTACTTAGTAAAGACCTGAGACTGAGCAGTAGTTAAAGATAAACTAGTTACTACGTACTAGTTGACTAGTTCAGACTTTCAGTAGTTGTACTTACCACTTATAGTTATAGTCTTTTTCCTTTTTAAAAAAGAATCTGTGATACGTCTATTTGACATTTTAAAAGGCAAACATAACCTTTTTTAGATTTATTCTGTCTAGATTTCATTTTGTCAAAGCGTAATTTTGTGTTATCAATAAAATCAACAATCAGAAAAAAAAAACATTACTATGTAACTCTACAAACAGTGGCGTAGCTAAGGTGGGGGGAGAATTTGAAAATCCCCCCGGCCCCCACATGAGGGGGGGGGCCAAATTAGCGTTTTCTACATTACAAATTAAATATTACGCAAAATGCAGGGGTCCCCTAAGAGGTCAAGCCCTCTGGGCCCCCAAACAATGGAAAATTCCTAGCTACGCCCTTGTCTCCAAAGAGGTGAAATTCGATTTGTTATATGATCTAAACTGGGGTATATTATGTCGATAGGGTGTCTAATATTTAGATATGAACTCTTCAATTCAAAATTTACAATTCTGTATACGGCCTCCGTGATCGACTATTTGTGAACCGGTCTTTTTATGAACTATCGTCACTGCTTCATAGTTGGCGAGGGCGTTTAGAGGACATAACGAGTCGCCGTTCTTTGTTTGGTTTGTATCCTCTATACTCTAAAGGTTTGGTTTGTATCCTCTATTACTCTAAAGGTTTGGTTTGTATCCTCTATACTCTAAAGGTTTGGTTTGTATCCTCTATACTCTAAAGGTTTGGTTTGTATCCTCTATACTCTAAAGGTTTGGATTGTATCCTCTATACTCTAAAGGTTTGGTTTGTATCCTCTATACTCTAAAGGTTTGGTTTGTATCTTCTATACTCTAAAGGTTTGGTTTGTATCTTCTATACTCTAAAGGTTTGGCTTGTATCTTCTATACTCTAAAGGTTTGGTTTGTATCCTCTATACTCTAAAGGTTTGGTTTGTATCCTCTATACTCTAAATGTTATCAGATTGACTACATTCACACATGATTTTCGGCCGTTCTTCCTTCATCTTTCCCCTTGCATATAATTAATATAGGCCCGTTCATTCTTTTATGTTTTCTTCCCATCGCTTTCTCTGCCTGGTACTGTTCCTAGAAGGAAGGTCTTTGCGAGCCCGGAGGACCTTGTGATATGGTTTTGTTTGCGTTATTTAAAAGTAGTCAGCGGGTCATCTTGAGGCCCAATCGCTGGGGGGAATGTTCTGTTGGTTATTACACAGAAAGTGTTCAAACATTGTCGGCTCATATATGTATTTCTTTTAAAGTAATTCAAAATGGAAAACTATGAGACCAATTTTCTTTCTTTTAAGTTTTACGAAATATTGATTAAAAATGAAAGTGAGTTGGTTTTGAACCCCTCTCGTTCCCTTACACCTATCGCCAACAAAGACTGCAGTTTAATTCTATTCGTCTAATCATTAAAGTCATAAAAAAGCAGCAAGAGATTACATCTGGCGCTATTATATTTCAATGCCTGAATTTGACGCGTGTGACGGCTAAAGTCACTTTCCCGTAAACAGATTTGGCCAGGAACTCGCCAGGAGCCCAAGGGGAAAGCCTGACTCAAAACCTTTTATTTTAACGTGACATTGATTGCAAATGTCAGCTGAAAGAAGATGTCCATCGATTCTTGGTCTTTTTTTTTTTTACATTTTAGTTTTAATGTATTTCTTCTGCTTTGATGTTTTTTGGTTCATTTCATAATCACGCGGATCAATGGTGGCAGCTTCCTTCCATTTATCTGACATGCGCAGTGGATGAGCCATCACTATAATAAAGATTTTTGGAGTTTTCACAATGGTATTTCTATACATAGTGAAACTAATGGAGT
>JADKLZ010033900.1:0-10821 GCA_021533235.1 Biomphalaria straminea
AATTGAGCGCCTCTGAGTCCACCCAACTCTAAAGGGTTCCTGACATTAGTTGGGGAAAAGTAAAGGCGGTTAGTCGTTGTGCTGGCCACATGACACCCTCGTTGACAGTAGGCCACATAATCAGATGACCTTTTTAAAGTGTAATATTATTAGAAGCTACTAAATTCATGATAAAAAGATATTTTTTTTAGCCTTTGTACAGAACACATTGTAAAGAATCAACACGTTTCGAAAAATGGCATTTGTATTGTAAGGCAATCGTGTGTGGAATGCCTCTTTATCAAGTTGGAGAACCATCTGGCACCAGAGCACCCTTTAAATGGTTGTATAGAATGGGTTAGGGTTAGGGTGAGGGCAGTAGAACCACTGCCAGTTTATCTCAGATATATAGATGGAACTAGTTTTCAAGACCCTCCAAGATAATTTTGAGAACCTTGAAGTAGATGGAAAGATGGAACACAACTATTGTTGTCAACCTTGTTTCTATACACTAACCTTTTTTTTATTACACGTGATATTTAGTGTTATTTGTATTCCGGCGTATTATGTGTATAGTATTCATATTGTTATAACCCTATAGGCCAGTGATGCCCAAGATAATTCAACCTGCGGGCCAATAATTTCGGACACTCGTGTCGCGGGCCACATGAAAAGAAATTGACCTAAAACAATTTTAATAGAAACCGGTAGATCTAGTAGTTACTACTTACAGGATGGCTGCCTGGTCGAGCGGTTTGCACGCTGGACTGTCGTATCGATTTACCGATGGTCCCGGGTTCAAACCCTGCCCGCTCCCATCCCCTGTCGTCCTGCGGGAGGTTTGGACTAGGAAATAACTATCTTCAACTCTGAAGGAATTTCCGAAACACGTAAAACATTTTACAAAACATTTTTACTGTGCTTACAATAATTAATGAATGTCTGAAAGATATCTTTTTTTTTTGTCGTTGGAAACTGGTTTAGTTTCTCTATTTCAAATGTGAGCAAAAGTAAAGTTAGCTAGCCAACGATTCATTGCTTGTCTCTTTCTGGTAAACACATGTATTACCATCGATCCTTCAATTTCTAGGCGTAGTTTAAAAATCTATTTATTCGCGCTCAAACTAACAATGGTGTAATTATTTGTTTTATATTGCCGTTTATTTGTAGTTTAAAAAAAATAAGGCTATACTTTCTTGACAAAACAATTAGGCTATGTTGGCTTATTATTGTTCACAACAAAAAAAAAAATATCCGTTCACTTTTCCTGGTAGATTTAAAATTCCACTTTACCTATCTCAATCAGTGGCGTCACTAGGCAGGTGCGGGGGGTGCGGGCCGCACCGGGTGACACCCACTTTTCCAAAATGCAACTATAAGAAGAAATTACTGCCTCCAATGTCTCTCACAATTTACTATCCTCATGTCCCAGCTCTTCTTAATTCCATTCTATTTGACTTTATTATGTGTTACAGAAGCCAGGAGAAAGAGTTTCTGAAGCTCAGAAATATAGAAAACGCTTGGCGCCTGGGGCTTCGCCCCTGAAAACTCTGATTGAATTTAAGGCAACCCCCCAAACATATGACCAGTTGAGTGGTGAACGTGACATATTTTGTTGCAATGCGTTGAAAAACACATTTCTCTATTGGTAACATTATCTCGGGAGGATTTGTAGGATCCTCCTCTGCTATCACTACTAAACCTTTTTCAACTATTCACGACTGGAAGTGTAGATGATTTTATTGAATAGGTCGATTTTAATCTCAAGGCTAATTGATTTGTTTGTTCAGATAGGCCGTACTTTTTGAAAGACGTCTTCTGCTTTCCAATCCGACATGCAACACTCTGATATGCATATCCATTGAGATAATACTGCCTAAATAGGTTAACTTTTCTATTTGTTCAAGATCTGTATGACAAATGTTGATCGGAAACTGGATAACCTGCACCCTATAACGTTTTCGGCCTCTTTATCCGTCATTTCTAGTATAGATTTAATTGTATTTCAAAGCAATGCTAATTCGCCTGCAAAATACCATTCTGTTTGGTTTACGCCATGGGAACCCGATTGCAGCATGTTAAACATCGTCGATGGCTAAAAGAGGGAGAAATAGTGATAATATACCCCGTATCTCATATCGGTATCGATGTTGTGAGTCAACAGCTTGATTTGCTTTAAACATGTCGCTGAATCTGGGCAAATTATTGCAAGATGCCTAACTCTTACTATTTTCTAGAGTGATTCCGATGGACGATATCATTTTTTTCCTATGTTGGTTTTCTGGGCTTTTTTTTTTTTTTGACGAAGTTTCGCAGGACGTAAACCTGTTTAGTGCTTGATTTGCCTTTTCGGAAGCAGCTGAGAAACACTAGAATAATTTAATAACTTTAAATAATCTCTAGTAAAAAAAAATATGTTCAACTCAAGGTTTCTCAATTCTATGATAGTATATTTTTAATTTATTCAATAACATTTGATAAAATGTGAAAAAAAAAAAATTTAAAATATAATCGAAAACCATTTTTCGAGTACAAACAATTTATGAATTGGCTTAGATTTATTGTTTAAAATAAAGAAAATAGTTTATTTTTAGAATAATTTTTTTCCTGGGGGGGAGGGTGTTGACACACCGAGTTTGACGCACCGGGTGACACCGACCCTAGTGACGCCACTGATCTCAATTCATAAACGTACAAAAGTTGTCAATGTGTCAATCCATCAGAGGGCTCTAACATAGGTAAGATACATTTCTCAACATTGTGTTGTTTTTTTTTTGTTTTTTGAAAAAAGAGAGGGGCATTTTCTACTCTTTGTGACGACGTTTCGGCGGGCCGGATGAAACCATGTCGAGGGACGGATCTGGCCCGCGGGCCGTATTTTTGGCATCACTGCTATAGGCGATTAACTGTGTGTGATCAGCTGACATATGTAACACAGGCCAACGTGCTATATCGAAGGGCAAGGGCCAGTACTGGTTTGAACTTTCTACGTGAATATGACCCGTGTTATAGTCATTTGAGCGTAAGCCTGCGCAGACCAGAGATAGAGTGTGTAAGGCAGTGCAGTTCAAGATAGAACCTCGAGGAGTCAGGGAATGTGAGTCGGCCATAGAGTCAGTGGCGTAGCTAAGGGGGATGGGGATTTGAAGATACCCGGGCTCCCACTTGAGGGAGGCCCCAAATGACAAATGAGTGTTAGAAATTTATTTTTAAATAAATTAAATATCACTTTACAGATATCATGATATCTGGCTTTTCACATTGTTATTGGCCTATGAGTGACCCTGTTGCATATATTCCAAACAGATCATTACCATTGTTATTTTTTTATATTTATTTTCGGATGCTAGAGTGATTGTTCTTAGATTCTATTTTAAATTGGATGCCGAGCATACACGTTGACTTTTTCTCCGTTTCATCAATTTTTTGTTTGCCATGAAATATCATGGACAAAGACAATATATGTGTGAATTTTCTATTGTTTTCTGTATATTTGAGTGACTAATTGTGTCAACCGTTTTTTTTTTTTTTTCAACATTTATGGATTAAAGTTATAATACGGACTAAACCTAGTTCTAGATCTATCAGTAACTTCAGGGCTGGAATGTCCGCAATATACCAAGTCAACATCTTTATGCAGAGCGTAGCAGATGGATTCCGAAGAACCGAAAGCACATGCGTAGTCTTCATTGACTTAAAACAGGCATATGATAAAGTATGGCGGCCTGGTTTGCTTCATAAGATAAGAGCCGTGGGGGTGCGGGGACGGATATATAACTGGATTAGAGACTTCCTACAAGAGCGTACAATAAGAACAAGGATGTACGGAGAAGTCTCAGGGGAAATGACCCTCGAGCACGGCCTGGGGCTCCGTCCTGTCATGCGCACGTAACACATACATAATTGTAAAAGTTAGATTGTACACTTTTGGAAAAGAAAAAAGTAGCCGTTGTATCAGAACTTTGAATGATCTAAATCAGTGATGCTCAATCTAATTCGACCGGCGGGCCATTTTAACTTTCGAAACGTGTGTGGCGGGCCAAAAAGGAACAAAAAATGAAATCAAAAATTCAACTGCAACTATTTGAAATTATTGGGTCCAGTATCGGGGTTGGCAACCTGCGGCTCGCGAGCCACATGCGGCTCTTTGGGTGTGAGGCTGCGGCTCTTTAGTTCCAAACGCAAATATCATTTATTTTATCAAAACATTTTTTAAAATAGTTATGAATCGTTTAACGAGGATTAGGCACCAATTCGATATATCAGATACCCATCCCCATAACATGTGTCGTCACTGTTGTCAGTCTGTCAGAAGCTGCCATTGTTTTAATTTTCTTTCGACGCAAGACGAATTGTCGTCATCGCCACGTGTTTTGGCTGTGACATACGGTTTGTTGTTTCAAGTAAATGAGTAAGAGCGATTATCTTCTCAAACCTAGAAACAATCAACAAGTATTGCTAATCTGGCAAGCTTTGTGGTACCACTAGAAATTGCACAAAAACCATTTACGGATGGTGAGTATATGTCGTGTATCTAAAGAACGTTCGTGATTTCAATAATAAAACAGAAATCTAGAAACAAAAATCAAAGAAATGCTACTATCTGCTAAAACCGTACAAGATAGAATAGCAAAAATATCTTCTAATGTAACATATTAGCAGGTGGAATATATTCAACTTTCTTCTGCCTTATCACTTGCTAGTCTTGCGACATATAGTGTTCGTCACAAGTTGCTCATTTTGTCCGGTATATGTCTTTCCAAGGTCCAAAAGAGGAACTATAAGGAATAGGATTGCTACCGATATCGTGACAAACTAGAGGGAAAGGTATACTGCATGCCGTGCAAAAATACATAGAAAACAATAAGATTGATTTAAATAAAACGGTTTTAATAGCAACTGATGTAGCCAGAAATATGACAGTAAACAATAAAGGGGCAACAACGATTTTTCGAGGCAAAATAAACAATGCAATTCTTACTTTTCCCTGAATAATACACCCAAGAAGCTCTTTGTGCCCAAAACGATTCGGAAAGAAATAGTTGAGGTTTTTCTTCCCAATAAGGTGCTATAGCTTTCTAAATTTTAAACCTTTTCCTTTGTGCCCAAATGATACAGGCATTAATATTCCTGTATTAGAGAATGACAAATATTTGCAAATATTGTATTTTAAGTTTGATAGAACAGAGAATTTAAATGCGCTGAATATAAAACTGCAAGGAAAGGGAAACTTATTCAATGTTTTGGTTAAAAAGAAAATTGGTTTGTTTTGAAGAAAATGCAATTATTTTTTTCAGAAGATATTCATAGCGTTAAGTTTCTTTATTTTTATGTCTTAAGCAGTATAAAATAAAAGTAAAATGAAACCAATTAAACTTATAATACAAATTATTTCAGCACAGTTATAAAATCAAAGATGTATTTTTTTGACCATTTTGATTAGTTCAAGACCATCAAAACTTCTGGCATTTCTAGTAAATCCTCTCTACTCAAATAGTAACAAAATACACATTGATCCATTGTAATTGATACTGGATCTCTAGAAATGCATATGTTCGATTTATAAAGTGAAATTTTATGAGGTGGAAAATTTGCAGAGTTAAAAAGCAAGTTGAAGGTGTTGCAGTTCCAGCAATGTTTGTACGTAACGCAACAAAAATTGACAGCTTTAAAAGAAATGCCACGAGTTGCTTCGGCGGATGGAATAAACTTCTAGATTGCTACAGTGAAGGAAGAAGTTGGCATTTAGAGTGCTATCTTCGGATTGACATATTCGTGCGAGAAAGCTTTTTTTTTAATATAATTAAAAGCAAAGTAAGAAGCCAACTAACAATTGAAAATTTAGAGTCGTTTAAACTAAAAACAAGTTATGAGCCAAATGTATCAAACCTTATAAAAATTATGTGAATCCATCGCTATCATAGACATTTTTAGCTCAATTGTTCAATATAGTGTTGTAAGCCAATGTCGCTTTGCTTTAGTTGTTAACGAACTAAAAATAATTATCTACTAATACCATATCATTTAATGTGTTGTGAAAACACTACTTATATATAAACAAACAGATTTTTATCTAAAAAAAAATTTGCGAGTACTATTTATTGATGTAAGAAAAAAAATTGCGGCTTTTTAAAACTTTAAAATTTTGTAAATTGCCGACCTCTGGCTAGTACTTGCATTAATTAATTCGATAATACAAGTCTATCATTTTTTACGCGTCTTAAAATTGTTTTTTTTTCTCTATTTAAAATGTGAGCATCATTGTAGCTACCTTTACCAGCAACTTATATTTTTCTCTCTTTTTGGTAAATATTCCCATCGGCGCTTGGCTTCTAATTTCTGGGCCCGGGTTCGAATCCTGGTGAAGACTGGGATTTTATTTTCGGAATCCTTTGGGGCCTCTGAGTCCTGCCAGCTCTAATGGGTACCTGACATTGGTTGGGGAAAAGTAAAGGCGGTTGGTCGTTGTGCTGGCCACATGACACCCAGCTCGTTAACCGATAGCCACAGAATAAGATGACCTTTATATCATCTGCCCTATAAACCACACGGTTGAAAGGGGAACTTTCCTGAGATCTCCAGGCGTAGTTTGACAAACCCAAGAAGGCCTTCATATTTGAGTGATAATGCCGCTGTAGGCCTATATTTTGATGTTTTTGAAACAGCAAGACCTTCTTACAAAACAAATATGTTATTTCCACAAAAAAAGGTCCATTCACCTTTCCTGCTAGTTTCTACATTCAGAGTTCCATTTTATAAGCCCATAATCGCACACTCGTTAAAGGTCATGGTATCAGAGAAAAATTGAGAGCCCTAACGAAGATTAAGATTTAAGGGGAGGACTTTCCCCTTTTTGACGACGTTTTGGCGGGCCGGATGGAATCACATCGAGGGCCGGTTATGGCCCGCGGGCCGGTTATGGCCCGCGGGCCGTACTTTAGGCATCACTGATCTAAATAATCATGATCTCCAATTCTCATTTTCTCTTATAGTTTTTAAGATCCAAAATAGCGTCTTTTCTTTTTTCGGGTGCCGCTAGAAATAATTAAAAATAGAACTTACTTTGTCACAAAATCCTACGTCATTTTCATCATACCTAGAATAAAAAAATAGATATATATTATATCCTATCATCTCTCTATCTCTCTCCTCTCTCTTTCTCTCTCTCTTTCTCTCTCTCTCTCTCTCTCTCTCTCTCTCTCTCTCTGTATATATAATTATATATATATATATATATATATATATATATATATATATATATATATAGGATATTATTAAGCAAACTTGAAACATAAGAAAAACCTTATAAGCGGCCAAACCCCGATGACGGTGTTGGACCAGACCCAACTGGAAATCAAATACTCGATATATAGCAAGCCCTTCAATGCAAAGAAGCCTACTCTTATAGGCAAATGGAACGTAAGAACCCTAAACCAATGCAGCAAACTGGCCCAAATTTTAAGGAAGTCTGACTCTTACCGGCTGGGCATTCTTGGTATCTGGGAGATGAGGTGGACATCAAGTGGACAAATAATTAATGATGGCAAGACCATAATATATTCTGGACCCGATATGGAACACATTAGTGGTGTAGGAATCATCATGTCTAAAATAGCAGCTTCAGCGCTTACTGCTTGGAAGCCAGTCAGCGACCGCATCATTACAGCTCCAAGTATATGCCCCTACAGAGGCTGCAGAAGATACCATCAAAGATGATTTCTATAATCAACTTCAAACCACACTTGATGAAACACCCACTCATGACCTTATTCTACTGATGGTAGACTTCAACGCCAAAATCAATCCCAAACGAACTGGCTTTGAATACGTAATGGGACCATATGGCTCTGCAGAAGACACCAGTGATAACGGCGAACGCTTGATTTCTCTCTGCGCATCCAACAGCCTTTCAATTGGAAACACATATTTTAAGCAAAAAAAAATTCACAAAAAAAAACATAGCGGTCACCAAATGGAGAGACCTTCAACGAGATAGATTACATTTGCATCTCCAAACGATGGAGGTCATATCTATTAGACGTGCGGACCCGCAGAGGAGCGGATATAAGCTCAGACCACTACCTTGTCAGTGGAAAATGTCATCTCAATAAAATAAATCCCACACAACTCTCCTTTTGTAGAAACTTCACCCACCCTTATGAAACTGCAAAATATCTCCTTTTTGAATGCCCCCTCCTAGTCCACCTTATGCAGACCCTACTACCACTACTGCCCAATATAACCAACACCCTTTATGGCAGTGCTGAACAACTGAAGAAAACAGCACACTATTTTTCCTTTTTCACAGTCTGCAAAAGAGCTGACAGCTCAGCAGTAAAAGGCTGGCTAGAAGAAGACGAAGAACGAAACCTAAACAGGACGGAAGGACGGAGAGATATTCCACACAAAGCAAATTGCTTTTTTTTCACATTCGTGGATGCCTAAAAAAACGTACACTATATGTAGTTGTATCACTTAGTTTATGTGGTCTCAGCGGGCCCTGTTTTATGTGGCATCAGCGGGCCCTGTTTAATGTGGTCTCAGCGGGCCCTGTGCTTTCATAGGCCCCGCGCGAATTCTTTGAGAAATTTATTAAAATAAGCCATTTTAACTTATTATTAAAGAGTTTCCGGACTTCTGCTGAAATTGTAAAATATACGAAAAAGTCATTAAAAATCTCCTGAATTTATTAAAATCTTCTGAAAAGTGATGTGAATCTCTTTAAAAACAGACAAAATTGTCATTTCTGGTTGTCATTCAATACGGAATACGCCAATCCTACTAAGAACAAGATTACAAACAGAGTTTGTGTGATACACAAACTCAGAGGCGGCCCCCGTCGGAGTCGGATCCCTGTCAGATCCGCCTATTCGCAAGATGTTTCGGATGTTCAATCAAAGTTGAAAATAATTAACTTCTCGCTGGACGACGGAGGATGGCGGGCAGGGTATAAACCTGCCTTATCTTGATGTTTGCGCACTAGACTGTAGTTCGGATTTATCGTTGGTCCCTGGCTCAATTACTGCATGCTCCCATCCCCTCCTGTAGAATGTTTGAAATAGGAAGTAAACTATCTTCAACTCTGAAGAAACAATCTATACCCAACCAAGGGAAAGGCTTCGGGAGTCAACCCTGAGGAAAAATCAGGAGCTGGCGACCCTAAGGCAGTTTGCAGCACCCAGTGCTACACTCTGGCAGAACCTGCGACGCTGCTGACCCCAAACTGTATCGGCACTGCCGTTCCTTTGGATACATCAGCTGCGTGGAGAGGGGGGGACTGATGTGTGGGCGACATCGTTCCGACCACAGCTTATGCCCAGGCATTCATCTCATGGAAATGAGATGATCCATAGTCGCTTCGCGACTGACGGTGGCCATAGAGAGATGACGGACTGTCCAACAGACAAAACGCACAAAAAAAGATATCTTTATCCTGATGTGGACAATTAACAAAGTGCATTCTTAGCATTTATGAACAAACTTAATGTTTTCTTTTATTTTTTTTTAGCAGCTAGTGTAGCAGAAAAAAAACACAGTTAACTAATGAGTATATTTGTTATTAATATTTCTTGTACATTTTTATAAATATATTCGACCTAGTGGTACTGAAAATAAACAATATCTTCTCTTTCTTTGTTAACATATTGAAACATTACCTCCCTTATACTTACGTTATTGTTTTAGGATTGGTGTATTTTTATGAAAAAATTATACTCACATGCAAGAGTAACCTCCACAACAGTCTGTTGGCAAATTTGAGCAATCAGCCCCTTGTCTGCCACAGCTACATAATAATATAATTGAAACTATTGAAAAACTCAAACCATGGATTACCCTGTCTATAGATACGTGATTTGGCAGGTTTAACTCTTTCACTCCCAATCGATAATATTGTTGTCATGTGGCCTCATTAAATTAAATTGTTTAATTTGAAAAACTTTACTTTACGTTATAAAGAAGGAGCATGTTCTCCCTTTTAATTCTATACCAAATAAAACATTTGCTAATAACAAAAAACAAAGCTATTCAAGCTATTCAAACTATTCAAGCTATTCAAGCTTAATCATGATATGGAAGTGAAAAAAAGTAATGAGCGAAATGAAGACTTACGTCTGAATGTGCAAAAATAATTACGGAGGGTAAGAGTTAAAATAGAACAGCAATGCTTAATTACATAGGCCATACAAACTCTGTCTGTCTGTCTCTATCTGTCTGTCTGGTAAAAGTGTCGGACTTGTTAGTTCTCCCACAACCCTATCTCGGATCAAGCTGAAGTTTTGCACAATTTTTTTTAACCTGACAATACAAAAATCAATAAAATAAATTAACCAATTAGTTAACCCACTTTCGGTATTAAATTATTTTGTTTGTCATCTCAAACAAGGGAAATAAATAGTACTTATTTCTCTATATACGTCGTTGTCTGAGGTTTAGTGTACACAAACATGAAATAGAATTAACAGATAACTCTACAATGCTCCATGATTATAAGCTCTTCGCTAGCAGAGTGGTTACCGTGTTGGCTTTAGAGAACTGAGAAGACTTTAGCCCACGAGTCTCTGTCGGATCCAGGGGGCGGTAGGGGCGATCGCCCCCCCCCCACACACACCCACGGCCGACCTCTCCCCAAAAGGGGAGCCGGACAAATTTTAGTATAGAATTCACACAATTTGTATACGAATGTATTACTTATGTTAATAATATTTAGTCATTATTTATATTTCAGTCTATTTTTTTTATTTTGTTTCGCCCCCCTCTCCAGTATGTTGGTCGATATAGTGGGGTCGGGGGGATGCGATGGCATCAATCCCCAGCCCCCAGATAAACTTTCGAGTGGGGGGG
>JADKLZ010033901.1:0-10831 GCA_021533235.1 Biomphalaria straminea
AATTGAGCGCCTCTGAGTCCACCCAACTCTAAAGGGTTCCTGACATTTGTTGGGGAAAAGTAAAGGCGGTTAGTCGTTGTGCTGGCCACATGACACCCTCGTTGACAGTAGGCCACAGAATCAGATGACCTTTTTAAAGTGTAATATTATTAGAAGCTACTAAATTCATGATAAAAAGATATTTTTTTTAGCCTTTGTACAGAACACATTGTAAAGAATCAACACGTTTCGAAAAATGGCACTTGTATTGTAAGGCAATCGTGTGTGGAATGCCTCTTTATCAAGAGGGAGAACCATCTGGCACCAGAGCACCCTTTAAATGGTTGTATAGAATGGGTTAGGGTTAGGGTGAGGGCAGTAGAACCACTGCAATTTTATCTCAGATATATAGATGGGACTAGTTTTCAAGACCCTCCAAGATAATTTTGAGAACCTTGAAGTAGATGGAAAGATGGAACACAACTATTGTTGTCAACCTTGTTTCTATACACTAACCTTTTTTATTACACGTGATGTTTAGTGTTATTTGTATTCCGGCGTATTATGTGTATAGTATTCATATTGTTATAACCCTATAGGCCAGTGATGCCCAAGATAATTCAACATGCGGGCCAATAATTTCTTACACTCGTGTCGCGGACCACATGAAAAGAAATTGACCTAAAACAATTTTAATAGAAACCGGTAGATCTAGTAGTTACTACTTACAGGATGGCTGCCTGGTCGAGCGGTTTGCACGCTGGACTGTCGTATCGATTTACCGATGGTCCCGGGTTCAAACCCTGCCCGCTCCCATCCCCCGTCGTCCTGCGGGAGGTTTGGACTAGGAAATAACTATCTTCAACTCTGAAGGAATTTCCGAAACACGTAAAACATTTTACAAAACATTTTTACTGTGCTTACAATAATTAATGAATGTCTGAAAGATATCTTTTTTTTTTGTCGTTGGAAACTGGTTTAGTTTCTCTATTTCAAATGTGAGCAAAAGTAAAGTTAGCTAGCAAACGATTCATTGCTTGTCTCTTTCTGGTAAACACATGTATTCCCATCGATCCTTCAATTTCTAGGCGTAGTTTAAAAATCTATTTATTCGCGCTCAAACTAACAATGGTGTAATTATTTGTTTTATATTGCCGTTTATTTGTCGTTTTAAAAAAAATAAGGCTATACTTTCTTGACAAAACAATTAGGCTATGTTGGCTTATTATTGTTCACAACAACAAAAAAATATCCGTTCACTTTTCCTGGTAGATTCAAAATTCCACTTTACCTATCTCAATCAGTGGCGTCACTAGGCAGGTGCGGGGGGTGCGGGCCGCACCGGGTGACACCCACTTTTCCAAAATGCAACTATAAGAAGAAATTACTGCCTCCAATGTCTCTCACAATTTACTATCCTCATGTCCCAGCTCTTCTTAATTCCATTCTATTTGACTTTATTATGTGTTACAGAAGCCAGGAGAAAGAGTTTCTGAAGCTCAGAAATATAGAAAACGCTTGGCGCCTGGGGCTTCGCCCCTGAAAACTCTGATTGAATTTAAGGCAACCCCCCAAACATATGACCAGTTGAGTGGTGAACGTGACATATTTTGTTGCAATGCGTTGAAAACACATTTCTATATTGGTAACATTATCTCGGGAGGATTTGTAGGATCCTCCTCTGCTATCACTACTAAACCTTTTTCAACTATTCACGACTGGAAGTGTAGATGATTTTATTGAATAGGTGGATTTTAATCTCAATGCTAATTGATTTGTTTGTTCAGATAGGCCGTACTTTTTGAAAGACGTCTTCTGCTTTCCAATCCGACATGCAACACTCTGATATGCATATCCATTGAGATAATACTGCCTAAATAGGTTAACTTTTCTATTTGTTCAAGATCTGTATGACAAATGTTGATCGGAAACTGGATAACCTGCACCCTATAACGTTTTCGGCCTCTTTATCCGTCATTTCTAGTATAGATTTAATTGTATTTCAAAGCAATGCTAATTCGCCTGCAAAATACCATTCTGTTTGGTTTACGCCATGGGAACCCGATTGCAGCATGTTAAACATCGTCGATGGCTAAAAGAGGGAGAAATAGTGATAATATACCCCGTATCTCATATCGGTATCGATGTTGTGAGTCAACAGCTTGATTTGCTTTAAACATGTCGCTGAATCTGGGCAAATTATTGCAAGATGCCTAACTCTTACTATTTTCTAGAGTGATTCCGATGGACGATATCATTTTTTTCCTTTGTTGGTTTTCTAGGCTTTTTTTTTTTGACGAAGCTTCGCCGGACGTAAACCTGTTCAGCGCTTGATTTGCCTTTTCGGAAGCAGCTGAGAAACACTAGAATAATTTAATAACTTTAAATAATCTCTAGTACAAAAAATATGTTCAACTCAAGGTTTCTCAATTCTATGATAGTATATTTTTAATTTATTCAATAACATTTGATAAAATGTGAAAAAAAAAAAATTTAAAATATAATCGAAAACCATTTTTCGAGTACAAACAATTTATGAATTGGCTTAGATTTATTGTTTAAAATAAAGAAAATAGTTTATTTTTAGAATAATTTTTTTCCTGGGGGGGAGGGTGTTGACACACCGAGTTTGACGCACCGGGTGACACCGACCCTAGTGACGCCACTGATCTCAATTCATAAACGTACAAAAGTTGTCAATGTGTCAATCCATCAGAGGGCTCTAACATAGGTAAGATACATTTCTCAACATTGTGTTGTTTTTTTTTTGTTTTTTGAAAAAAGAGAGGGGCATTTTCTACTCTTTGTGACGACGTTTCGGCGGGCCGGATGAAACCATGTCGAGGGACGGATCTGGCCCGCGGGCCGTATTTTTGGCATCACTGCTATAGGCGATTAACTGTGTGTGATCAGCTGACATATGTAACACAGGCCAACGTGCTATATCGAAGGGCAAGGGCCAGTACTGGTTTGAACTTTCTACGTGAATATGACCCGTGTTATAGTCATTTGAGCGTAAGCCTGCGCAGACCAGAGATAGAGTGTGTAAGGCAGTGCAGTTCAAGATAGAACCTCGAGGAGTCAGGGAATGTGAGTCGGCCATAGAGTCAGTGGCGTAGCTAAGGGGGATGGGGATTTGAAGATACCCGGGCTCCCACTTGAGGGAGGCCCCAAATGACAAATGAGTGTTAGAAATTTATTTTTAAATAAATTAAATATCACTTTACAGATATCATGATATCTGGCTTTTCACATTGTTATTGGCCTATGAGTGACCCTGTTGCATATATTCCAAACAGATCATTACCATTGTTATTTTTTTATATTTATTTTCGGATGCTAGAGTGATTGTTCTTAGATTCTATTTTAAATTGGATGCCGAGCATACACGTTGACTTTTTCTCCGTTTCATCAATTTTTTGTTTGCCATGAAATATCATGGACAAAGACAATATATGTGTGAATTTTCTATTGTTTTCTGTATATTTGAGTGACTAATTGTGTCAACCGTTTTTTTTTTTTTTTCAACATTTATGGATTAAAGTTATAATACGGACTAAACCTAGTTCTAGATCTATCAGTAACTTCAGGGCTGGAATGTCCGCAATATACCAAGTCAACATCTTTATGCAGAGCGTAGCAGATGGATTCCGAAGAACCGAAAGCACATGCGTAGTCTTCATTGACTTAAAACAGGCATATGATAAAGTATGGCGGCCTGGTTTGCTTCATAAGATAAGAGCCGTGGGGGTGCGGGGACGGATATATAACTGGATTAGAGACTTCCTACAAGAGCGTACAATAAGAACAAGGATGTACGGAGAAGTCTCAGGGGAAATGACCCTCGAGCACGGCCTGGGGCTCCGTCCTGTCATGCGCACGTAACACATACATAATTGTAAAAGTTAGATTGTACACTTTTGGAAAAGAAAAAAGTAGCCGTTGTATCAGAACTTTGAATGATCTAAATCAGTGATGCTCAATCTAATTCGACCGGCGGGCCATTTTAACTTTCGAAACGTGTGTGGCGGGCCAAAAAGGAACAAAAAATGAAATCAAAAATTCAACTGCAACTATTTGAAATTATTGGGTCCAGTATCGGGGTTGGCAACCTGCGGCTCGCGAGCCACATGCGGCTCTTTGGGTGTGAGGCTGCGGCTCTTTAGTTCCAAACGCAAATATCATTTATTTTATCAAAACATTTTTTAAAATAGTTATGAATCGTTTAACGAGGATTAGGCACCAATTCGATATATCAGATACCCATCCCTATAACATGTGTCGTCACTGTTGTCAGTCTGTCAGAAGCTGCCATTGTTTTAATTTTCTTTCGACGCAAGACGAATTGTCGTCATCGCCACGTGTTTTGGCTGTGACATACGGTTTGTTGTTTCAAGTAAATGAGTAAGAGCGATTATCTTCTCAAACCTAGAAACAATTAACAAGTATTGCTAATCTGGCAAGCTTTGTGGTACCACAAGAAATTGCACTAAAAACATTTACGGATGGTGAGTATATGTCGTGTATCTAAAGAACGTTCGTGATTTCAATAATAAAACAGAAATCTAGAAACAAAAATCAAAGAAATGCTACTATCTGCTAAAACCGTACAAGATAGAATAGCAAAAATATCTTCTAATGTAACATATTAGCAGGTGGAATATATTCAACTTTCTTCTGCCTTATCACTTGCTAGTCTTGCGACATATAGTGTTCGTCACAAGTTGCTCATTTTGTCCGGTATATGTCTTTCCAAGGTCCAAAAGAGGAACTATAAGGAATAGGATTGCTACCGATATCGTGACAAACTAGAGGGAAATGTATACTGCATGCCGTGCAAAAATACATAGAAAACAATAAGATTGATTTAAATAAAACGGTTTTAATAGCAACTGATGTAGCCAGAAATATGACAGTAAACAATGAAGGGGCAACAACGATTTTTCGAGGCAAAATAAACAATGCAATTCTTACTTTTCCCTGAATAATACACCCAAGAAGCTCTTTGTGCCCAAAACGATTCGGAAAGAAATAGTTGAGGTTTTTCTTCCCAATAAGGTGCTATAGCTTTCTAAATTTTAAACCTTTTCCTTTGTGCCCAAATGATACAGGCATTAATATTCCTGTATTAGAGAATGACAAATATTTGCAAATATTTTATTTTAAGTCTCATACAACAGAGAATTTAAATGTGCTGAATCTAAAACTGCAAGGAAAGGGAAACTTATTCAATGTTTTGGTTAAAAAGAAAATAGGTTTGTTTTGAAGAAAATTCAATTATTTTTTTCAGAAGATATTCATAGCGTTAAGTTTCTTTATTTTTAATGTCTTAAGCAGTATAAAATAAAAGTAAAATGAAACCAATTAAACTTATAATACAAATTATTTCAGCACAGTTATAAAATCAAAGATGAATTTCTTGACCATTTTGATTAGTTCAAGACCATCAAAACTTCTGGCATTTCTAGTAAATCCTCTCTACTCAAATAGTAACAAAATACACATTGATCCATTGTAATTGATACTGGATCTCTAGAAATGCATATGTTCGATTTATAAAGTGAAATTTTATGAGGTGGAAAATTTGCAGAGTTAGAAAGCAAGTTGAAGGTGTTTCAGTTCCAGCAATGTTTGTACGTAACGCAACAAAAATGGACAGCTTTAAAAGAAATGCCACGAGTTGCTTCGGCGGATGGAATAAACTTCTAGATTGCTACAGTGAAGGAAGAAGTTGGCATTTAGAGTGCTATCTTCGGATTGACATATTCGTTCGAGAAAGCTTTTTTTTTAATATAATTAAAAGCAAAGTAAGAAGCCAACTAACAATTGAAAATTTAGAGTCGTTTAAACTAAAAACAAGTTATGAGCCAAATGTATCAAACCTTATAAAAATTATGTGAATCCATCGCTATCATAGACATTTTTAGCTCAATTGTTCAATATAGTGTTGTAAGCCAATGTCGCTTTGCTTTAGTTGTTAACGAACTAAAAATAATTATCTACTAATACCATATCATTTAATGTGTTGTGAAAACACTACTTATATATAAACAAACAGATTTTTATCTAAAAAAAAATTTGCGAGTACTATTTATTGATGTAAGAAAAAAAATTGCGGCTTTTTAAAACTTTAAAATTTTGTAAATTGCCGACCTCTGGCTAGTACTTGCATTAATTAATTCGATAATACAAGTCTATCATTTTTTACGCGTCTTAAAATTGTTTTTTTTTCTCTATTTAAAATGTGAGCATCATTGTAGCTACCTTTACCAGCAACTTATATTTTTCTCTCTTTTTGGTAAATATTCCCATCGGCGCTTGGCTTCTAATTTCTGGGCCCGGGTTCGAATCCTGGTGAAGACTGGGATTTTATTTTCGGAATCCTTTGGGGCCTCTGAGTCCTGCCAGCTCTAATGGGTACCTGACATTGGTTGGGGAAAAGTAAAGGCGGTTGGTCGTTGTGCTGGCCACATGACACCCAGCTCGTTAACCGATAGCCACAGAATAAGATGACCTTTATATCATCTGCCCTATAAACCACACGGTTGAAAGGGGAACTTTCCTGAGATCTCCAGGCGTAGTTTGACAAACCCAAGAAGGCCTTCATATTTGAGTGATAATGCCGCTGTAGGCCTATATTTTGATGTTTTTGAAACAGCAAGACCTTCTTACAAAACAAATATGTTATTTCCACAAAAAAAGGTCCATTCACCTTTCCTGCTAGTTTCTACATTCAGAGTTCCATTTTATAAGCCCATAATCGCACACTCGTTAAAGGTCATGGTATCAGAGAAAAATTGAGAGCCCTAACGAAGATTAAGATTTAAGGGGAGGACTTTCCCCTTTTTGACGACGTTTTGGCGGGCCGGATGGAATCACATCGAGGGCCGGTTATGGCCCGCGGGCCGGTTATGGCCCGCGGGCCGTACTTTAGGCATCACTGATCTAAATAATCATGATCTCCAATTCTCATTTTCTCTTATAGTTTTTAAGATCCAAAATAGCGTCTTTTCTTTTTTCGGGTGCCGCTAGAAATAATTAAAAATAGAACTTACTTTGTCACAAAATCCTACGTCATTTTCATCATACCTAGAATAAAAAAATAGATATATATTATATCCTATCATCTCTCTATCTCTCTCCTCTCTCTTTCTCTCTCTCTTTCTCTCTCTCTCTCTCTCTCTCTCTCTCTCTCTCTCTGTATATATAATTATATATATATATATATATATATATATATATATATATATATATATATAGGATATTATTAAGCAAACTTGAAACATAAGAAAAACCTTATAAGCGGCCAAACCCCGATGACGGTGTTGGACCAGACCCAACTGGAAATCAAATACTCGATATATAGCAAGCCCTTCAATGCAAAGAAGCCTACTCTTATAGGCAAATGGAACGTAAGATACCTAAACCAATGCAGCAAACTGGCCCAAATTTTAAGGGAGTCTGACTCTTACCGGCTGGGCATTCTTGGTATCTGGAGATGAGGTGGACATCAAATGGACAAATAATTAATGATGGCAAGACCATAATATATTCTGGACCCGATATGGAACACATTAGTGGTGTAGGAATCATCATGTCTAAAATAGCAGCTTCAGCGCTTACTGCTTGGAAGCCAGTCAGCGACCGCATCATTACAGCTCCAAGTATATGCCCCTACAGAGGATGCAGAAGATACCATCAAAGATGTTTTCTATAATCAACTTCAAACCACACTTGATGAAACACCCACTCATGACCTTATTCTACTGATGGTAGACTTCAACGCCAAAATCAATCCCAAACGAACTGGCTTTGAATACGTAATGGGACCATATGGCTCTGCAGAAGACACCAGTGATAACGGCGAACGCTTGATTTCTCTCTGCGCACCCAACAGCCTTTCAATTGGAAACACATATTTTAAGCACAAAAAAATTCACAAAAAAAAACATGGCGGTCACCAAATGGAGAGACCTTCAACGAGATGGATTACATTAGCATCTCCAAACGATGGAGGTCATCTCTATTAGACGTGCGGACCCGCAGAGGAGCGGATATAAGCTCAGACCACTACCTTGTCAGTGGAAAATGTCATCTCAATAAAATAAATCCCACACAACTCTCCCTTTGTAGAAACTGCACCCACCTTTATGAAACTGCAAAATATCTCCTTTTTGAATGCCCCCTCCTAGTCCACCTTAGGCAGACCCTACTACCACTACTGCCCAACATAACCAACACCCTTTATGGCAGTGCTGAACAACTGAAGAAAACAGCACACTATTTTTCCTTTTTCACAGTCTGCAAAAGAGCTGACAGCTCAGCAGTAAAAAGCTGGCTAGAAGAAGAAGAAGAACGAAACCTAAACAGGACGGAAGGACGGAGAGATATTCCACACAAAGCAAATAGCTTTTTTTCACATTCGTGGATGCCTAAAAAAAACGTACACTATATGTAATTGTATCACTTAGTTTATGTGGTCTCAGCGGGCCCTGTTTTATGTGGCATCAGCGGGCCCTGTTTTATGTGGTCTCAGCGGGCCCTGTGCTTTCATAGGCCCCGTGCGAATTCTTTGAGAAATTTATTAAAATAAGCCATTTTAACTTATTATTAAAGAGTTTCCGGACTGCTGCTGAAATTGTAAATATACGAAAAAGTCATTAAAAATCTCCTGAATTTATTAAAATCTTCTGAAAAGTGATGTGAATCTCTTTAAAAACAGACAAGATTGTCATTTCTGGTTGTCATTCAATACGGAATACGCCAATCCTACTAAGAACAAGATTACAAACAGAGTTTGTGTGATACACAAACTCAGAGGCGGCCCCCGTCGGAGTCGGATCCCTGTCAGATCCGCCTATTCGCAAGATGTTTCGGATGTTCAATCAAAGTTGAAAATAATTAACTTCTCGCTGGACGACGGAGGATGGCGGGCAGGGTATAAACCTGCCTTATCTTGATGTTTGCGCACTAGACTGTAGTTCGGATTTATCGTTGGTCCCTGTATCAATTACTGCATGCTCCCATCCCCTCCTGTAGAAGGTTTGAAATAGGAAGTAAACTATCTTCAACTCTGAAGAAACAATCTATACCCAACCAAGGGAAAGGCTTCGGGAGTCAACCCTGAGGAAAAATCAGGAGCTGGCGACCCTAAGGCAGTTTGCAGCACCCAGTGCTACACTCTGGCAGAACCTGCGACGCTGCTGACCCCAAACTGTATCGGCACTGCCGTTCCTTTGGATACATCAGCTGCGTGGAGAGGGGGGGACTGATGTGTGGGCGACATCGTTCCGACCACAGCTTATGCCCAGGCATTCATCTCATGGAAATGAGATGATCCATAGTCGCTTCGCGACTGACGGTGGCCATAGAGAGATGACGGACTGTCCAACGGACAAAACGCACAAAAAAAGATATCTTTATCCTGATGTGGACAATTAACAAAGTGCATTCTTAGCATTTATGAACAAACTTAATGTTTTCTTTTATTTTTTTTTAGCAGCTAGTGTAGCAGAAAAAAAACATAGTTAACTAATGAGTATATTTGTTGTTCATATTTCTTGTACATTGTACATAAATATATTCGACTTAGTGGTACTGAAAATAAACAATATCTTCTCTTTCTTTGTTAACATATTGAAACATTACCTCCCTTATACTTACGTTATTGTTTTAGGATTGGTGTATTTTTATGAAAAAATTATACTCACATGCAAGAGTAACCTCCACAACAGTCTGTTGGCAAATTTGAGCAATCAGCCCCTTGTCTGCCACAGCTACATAATAATATAATTGAAACTGTTGAAAAACTCAAACCATGGATTACCCTGTCTATAGATACGTGCTTTGGCAGGTTTAACTCTTTCACTCCCAATCGATAATATTGTTGTCATGTGGCCTCATTAAATTAAATTGTTTAATTTGAAAAACTTTACTTTATGTTATAAAGAAGGAGCATGTTCTCCCCTTTAATTCTATACCAAATAAAACATTTGCTGATAACAAAAACAAAGCTATTCAAGCTATTCAAGCTATTCAAGCTATTCAAGCTATTCAAACTATTCAAGCTATTCAAGCTTAATCATGATATGGAAGTGAAAAAAAGTAATGAGCGAAATGAAGACTTACGTCTGAATGTGCAAAAATAATTACGGAGGGAAAGAGTTAAAATAGAACAGCAATGCTTAATTACATAGGCCATACAAACTCTGTCTGTCTGTCTGTCTGGTAAAAGTGTCGAACTTGTTAGTTCTCCCACAACCCTATCTCGGATCAAGCTGAAGTTTTGCACAATTTTTTTTTAACCTGACAATACAAAAATCAATAAAATAAATTAACCAATTAGTTAACCCACTTTCGGTATTAAATTATTTTGTTTGTCATCTCAAACAAGGGAAATAAATAGTACTTATTTCTCTATATACGTCGTTGTCTGAGGTTTAGTGTACACAAACATGAAATAGAATTAACAGATAACTCTACAATGCTCCATGATTATAAGCTCTTCGCTAGCAGAGTGGTTACCGTGTTGGCTTTAGAGAACTGAGAAGACTTTAGCCCACGAGTCTCTGTCGGATCCAGGGGGCGGTAGGGGCGATCGCCCCCCCCCCACACACACCCACGGCCGACCTCTCCCCAAAAGGGGAGCCGGACAAATTTTAGTATAGAATTCACACAATTTGTATACGAATGTATTACTTATGTTAATAATATTTAGTCATTATTTATATTTCAGTCTATTTTTTTTAATTTTGTTTCGCCCCCCTCTCCAGTATGTTGGTCGATATAGTGGGGTCGGGGGGATGCGATGGCATCAATCCCCAGCCCCCAGATAAACTTTCGAGTGGGGGGG
>JADKLZ010033940.1:6345-19683 GCA_021533235.1 Biomphalaria straminea
TTCTTTCTCTCAGTGTTTCGCAGAATAATCTTTTATTTTTTCTCTCTATTTTGCAATATCATCTTTAATCTTTCAGACTCTCTCTCTCTCTCTCTCTCTCTCTCTCTGTATATATATATATATATTTCTCTATCTCTATTTCTCTCAGTCTCTCTCTGTTGAACAGTATTATCTTTAATTATTCGCACTCTCTTTCTCTCTGTCTCTCTTTTTCTGTTTCTTCAGTATTGATCCTATAACATGTCATAGGACTACAGGGCGCGCAATCTCAGGATGTTTGTTCCGATTCACTGAGACTTTTCAAAACTCAGGAATCGCAACTAAAGAATTTATAGAGGTATCGATCCGCGAAACAACTTTCCAACAAGTACTCCTTGCATCGCCCGCCAAATTGGTTCTCCGGCCATTAAGGCGCATTAAAAATAACACTCTTCAAGATCGAAGAGCTCCTTCAAGACGCCATTCATAGGAGTCACTGCCGTGTCAGACATGGTCACAAATGTATACCCTCTATTGTCCGGTCCAATTAGTTTGGACTTTTGTTTTTATCCAAGTACAAACTCCATTTTAATTCATTCACGTCTGCTTGCATTAAAATAGAAAGCAAAAATGAAGGCGTATTCATGAACGCCCGCTGCGTTTGATTGGCTATGACATTGTATAATTGAAACACGTGGTCACGAAGATGCCTTCATCAAACAAGAATAAAGAGTCATTGACTATGTAGAAATAGAGTTCCTGTTTAAAGAATGACACATCGATATCACAACCTCCTCTGCGAAGTTAAAAAAAATAACTATAAAGGAGTAAATCTGCTAACGTGGAAGTCAATTAACGAGTTTTACTTGTTAATTTGTCCTACTTATATCAGAAGCTACAGAAGGATCCTATGTATCACATACAGTGGCGTCACTAGGCAGGTGCGGGGGGTGGGAGGGGTTTTCAATGGGGAGATTATTTTTCCGGGGGGGGGGGGGAGGGTGACACCCTGATCTTACCGCACATGGTGACACCGACCCTAGTGACGCCTCTGATCACATACATAGCGTTTACAAACGAAAATATCAGAGACAGAACATTACAGCGAGAACCCCACGCTAATCTGGTTAATACAGTTTAAAAAAAACGCTATTAAAACTGTATTGCCATTTCACTTGGTCCCCAGTGCTCGCGAAGACTTTCATCCAGGGGACAGTACCAGGTAAAAGAAGGAGAGGCAGATAGAGAAAGCGAAGGAAAGACATCATAAGAGAACTGACAGGGTCTGTCGTTGAAAGACACCCTATCAAATGCAAAAGACTGAGAGGAATGTAGAAATGGTCAACAGATCTTGTGTGGTGCCCCAACATCCTACAGATTAAAAGACATGTGAAGGTACTGAAGAGGAGGGGAGGGTGTTAAAATAAGCTATGTTTTTTTTTTAATTAGTTTTTAGTCAGCCATCTTTAGTCCAACTGTACCCAGTTTGTAAGGGCATAACTCTTCATAAGATCTAAAAGGGGGATATACTATTATTAAAGATTCTAAGATGGAATAAAGTAAGCAAACTATGGATCAAGTCCCAAACATAGGACAGCTCTCGTATGACTACATGTGTTAGACCATTGTTTCTTCTATTTGATGAATAGCCCGGGTGATTCCGGATCGTTCATGAAATAGATTTGTGCTTTCAGCGCCATATAAATTTATTTGTCAATGTAGATATAGATCAGGAAGGTTTTTAATTCATTACGTACTTTTCCTCAGGGTTGACTCCCGAAGCCTTTCCCATATATTGCCTATAATATTGGGTATAGCTGCAAGGCAACAGAGGTTTGAATTCATAGTTTTCCTTCTCCTAGGTGGGTAGCCAGTCACGGCTAACGAGAGCCTCATGTTCGAAGCTTACTGGTTGCTGTGTCTTTCTAAGTATTTTATTAGGTTTTGTTTTTTCTGGAATAAGGAGATTTCATTGTTTTAGAGGGGCAGTTGTTAAAGAATTTTTATAGATTCTAGATCTAGATCTTGACTAAGATATTATGAAAAGAAATATATTCATCATCTGTAAGTTTAAATGCATATATGGCTCCTTCTGTCTCGGAAGACAATGGATGCGCCGAGATGAGTCACTGGCTTTGGTTACGTCTTGAGACGGTGCAGAATCTGGAGTGGCTGATCAAGCCAATTCTGGATCTGCATAGTTTGCCACTGTTCGTGCATTTATATTCCTCAGTTTTAGGGCTGGCTGACAGCAGGGAAGCTTTCTTTTTCATTCTCTTGGCCGATGCAGCTTCATTTCTTTTGCATTCAGCAAAGTTCGTGCCAGCACGCACAGTCTGTCTCCATGTTGTTCGGTCTTGGGCTATCTCCTCCCACATGCTTTGGTCGATGCCCGTTGCCTTCATGTCTCGCTTGCAGACATCTCTGCAAGTTAATCTTGGGCGGCCCTTAGGTCTGGCTCCCTCTGCTAGCTCAGCGTATAGGATGTCTTTCGGGATTCTTCCATCTGGCATGCGCGTGACATGACCCAGCCAGCGTAGTCTTCTCTGTTGAAGGATAGCATAGATGCTGTGCATGTTGGCTCGTGTCAAAACGTCCTGGTTGGTGACACGATCCCTCCAGGAGATGCACATTATGCATCGCAGGCAACGTAGGTGGAAGCCATTTAATCTGTGTTCTTTACGCATGTAGGTTGCCCAACTCTCACTGCCATAGAGGAGTGTGCTTAGGACGCAGGCATTGTAGACATTTAATTATAATTTAATTAAATGCATACTACATCATAAATGGTTTAAACCATCTGATTTTTTTCTTTAATTAAAACAGAAACATTTCTATCAACACGTCGTTAACTTGTAAATTATAATGCAAGAACGTTTACACATGTTTAAAGTTGTTAAAAACAAAATAAAATCTCTCCATTCCAGATAGGAAAAAACAGTCAAATTAATAGAGCTAAACAATAACATTTTAATTTATTTGTATAGAAAAGAAGGGTAATAAATGAACAATTCACCAACTTGGCCAAGGCTACCTCAGGGAAGAATGGTGATAGCAAGAACACAGGTGCTAACAGCCGGAGGAGTACCTGGGCAAGCCATTTTTAGGTCTCGGAAGAGCCAACCATGTGGAATACAGACCATTGTTGTCTGGGCCACTTGCAGCCACGCCCACATCCTTGGTCCGCCCGAAGCTACTTGTGATTTTCATCCCCTCCCGAAGAAGACCCCCATAATGAGTCTTTACTGACGAGGGTCGGCAGAGAGCTCCCCTTTACTCCTTCCCTCTCCCGCCTCCATTTTTAAAACGCCCCACTTCCCTATAACCCTTGCAGTGTCACAGCAGCGCCCTACCCAAAGAGAGGAAGGCCTGTATTTATAGTACTTTTTTTGTGCGTATGCATTTTCTCAGCGTACCGTTCCCATGGCAACACAAAACCTATTTATTCAACTCTCAAGGTTCCCCTTATCCAGAAGGCCGAGGGGGGTGATAGGTAAGGGGAGAGAATAAACCCCGGAGTTTCACATTTCCCCTAGCAGACGACGCAGTTCATAAAAAAAAATATTTGTATAAAAATTGGGCCCCCATGGAGCATGAAAATAAAATAAGTAGCTGTTTTTTTTCCCACCCTCCTGCTTATCCGTTTTATTGTTCAGTTGGAGATGGCTCCGCCCTTGCGTAGATTTTGTTTAGCTTCGATTGTTTATGGCTCACCCCCCCTCTCCCCGCTACTTCCATAGTTACGCTTCAGGGTGAAGATATCTTGGAGATATTAGATAAATGATGACAAAAGTCCCTGATGACTAACACTGTTGATTCTTCACGCCTTATTCTCAATGATACAAAAAAAAAATGACATCCTCTCTTGCGTGACCATACCGTCGACTGACAACTGAGTGACTCACATTCGTTGTATACCGTTGGGAAAAACCATCAAGTTTATATTTGTCTTTATCGCTCAACCACTCTGCGATCTGGATAAGCTGTAAAGCACTTAGCTTCTGTACCGAGGAGTCTAGGGTTCAAAACTCAGTGAAGATTAAGAGTCTGAATTTCAGTTTCATGATATTTAGTACGACTTTGGCCTGAATCCACCAACCTCTTATGGATAGCTGACATTATTTTGGGATAGTGAAGCCGTTGGGTCTTTGTGCTGGCCACATGAAACCCTAGTCAATCGTGACCCATGGAGTGGCATAGAGACAGAAGACTTTTGCATCATCTGCAGTATGGAGTGTATGTGGGGGTATATATTGGTTTCTTTGATGTACGCTAAATGAGTCTATAGAGACGCTGTGGCTGATGGGTAAAGCACTTGAGACTGGATGTCCCGTGTTGGAATCCTGGTGAAGACTCTAGGTGGACAACTTCGGGGGCGATTTTGAGTTTGTGCTTCACACAAAAACTGTCTTTGTAACCTAGTTTTTATATCAGCTTGATTTTTATCTCTATTATAACAAAAGTTATATTTATGTTCGTTCTATAAAGAAGCTATTCAAGTTATTTCAATTTTTATTAAATAAGATATATTATGCTTACAGCGGTTTAGTTGTCTACCAGTAATCTAGTGCTACAAGTCAACGATGTCAACAGAAATCTGCACAATACATCACAAAGTATGAAATTATGTAAATTTTAAGTAATTACACTGACGTGGTGGTTGAGTGATAGAACGTTTGGTTCAGGTGCAGTAGGTTGGAGTTTCTTCCCATGAAGATGTGAAAATATCGAAGGCGAAATGATTATCCGTAGAGAGAATAATACTCATTATAAGACTTTCTACATTTTTCAAAGTAATGGGTTTATTAATTGCTGGGCAAAACTTTTTTGCTTTCTTTTGATTCATTATAATTGAAACTTTAATTAAGATTATTGGTAAATAAAAGATTTACAATTATATGTTATATCTATGAAGATGTTAACATGTCTAACAAGTGTAATACTTCCTTAATAGTCATTAATCTTTAAACAAGACATCTTGTCTACACTTGTTCGCTTGTAGTAACAAATGCTGGGAAATCCAATTAAATCCTTACAATAAAACTCCTACATTGGCACTCCTATAGTAGAAAACATACTCTGAAATTCTAACATAGCACTCCCAATAGCAAAGTAGTAACGTTCCTACATTTGAAATCATACTTCAGAATGCACTATGAACCCCACGTTAAAACTGATATTTTAAAATGTATACACTAGAATTTATTCACTAGAATGCTTACATCGGGCTCTCGTAAAGTATAATTGTTTTGTAGCTGAGCTCAAAATTCTTTACGCATCTATTTGTGCAACCAAAAAGCTGGATGAACATGTACATTCCTGAAGGAAAATGTCCAGAAGGCGAAGTAATGTTACAGACTATACTGCACTATATGGCGGACAGGATGTCAAAATCAACCCGAGCACTTCAAAACAATCAGGCTTAAAAATTGTGATGGGCATCCAATTCTAGGTCTACCTGTCATCAACATCATTGTTAAGTTTGCTAATGTACGTGTCATAGTGACTTCCATATGTTCACTTCAGTGGCTTATCGGCCCACCAGGCATTTATCCGAATGCCCATATAGCCAGTCCGCCCCTGACTGCACTGGAAGACAAAAGGATCGTGTGAAGTAAGTTAAACGTTCTTCTGACAGCTCCAGACAAATGAGAGGATCATAGCGCGTTGAGAAAACTAAAAGCATGAAATTGCGCTTAAAAAAAAAACAAAACAACTATTGGTAAAATTATTTTGAATCACACAGATTTATTACCGTTTCTCTAGATCTAGATCTATTAAAATTTAATGATATGACTGATCCAAACTACAAATGAGGTAAATTCAAGTCTTTTCTTTTTTTTTTTTTTTTTAAAGTTTTTTTTTTAAAATTTGTTTGTGTTACTTAATCTCAAAATCAGTCAAAATTATCGCCTGGCATCCCTTAGGTGACTGATACCTTCTACTTTTGGTGAAGTAACGTCTGTATTATATAAGATTATTACATGTATTCAAAGGGAAACAAACATTTTTAAAAACTTTGAAAAACTATGTCTGCTTTACCTCCCTTTGTGTATTATCTCTCATGATTGTTATTTCCATATCCGGAGTTATCAGTTCTTGGCCTGACTGATGCTAAAATTACTAATCACTTATAGCTAAGCTATAAAAATGTCATTAAAATATATATTAATTAAAGTCAGATATGAACTAAATGTAGTATGCTATGACATGATTAGAACGTAGATTTATTTCGGGAATAATAAAGGGATAAGTTTTACTTAGTTACGCTGGACTCTGACTTTGTCGCTGTTTGACTTTGTCGCCATCTGATTCAGTCGCCACATCTGCTGTTAGTCCTGTCCAGTTATACTATCGTTCTATTTTTCAATCTAAATTTTCGTCATTTCCGTAACTAAGTAAAACTTATCCCTTTATTATTCCCGAAATAAATCTACACGTAACAAGTACCAACAAGAAATGACATCCATGGACACACCAATTTGTGATTTTGGGAAAAGTTGAGTCATAGATCTAGTCTAGACTCTCACAATCACAGTATTTCTTTTTCTCATTATCCCTTAGTTAATTTCAAACGGTAAATAAAACAATTCAATTTTAATGTTTATCTATTTATTATTTTAACATTGAAAGAGAAAAAAAAAAGGACGCCTTCCTCTTCATTGTGTCTTTTTCAGTGATAAAACCTTCAGTGTTGAATGTGAAATAGAGCATTGAGGGTATAAAATAGTATATTTGTTTAGGTATTTTCAATAAATGGTAATACTATTTTTTAGTACACTATTTTTCACTTCTTAATACAAATATGTTATTTCTGTTATATAGTAAATAAGGATCTAAAATGAAAGTTTGATTTAATAATAATATATTTATAAATAAAAGAGTCTATTTGAGTTGGAATCAGAATTATAGAATTCTTCTTATTCTCTTTGTTGTTTCCCTTTAGCTAGTCATAATGCATTCTAGAGTGTAGTTAGATAGTATTCTGGAGTTATACTAATTATACTCCGAAGTTATTCTTATTTAAATATATTTCTATCTTAAAATTAGCAAAATCTGTCTAGCTTGTTAAACAAAAGTAATTATAAAAATATAAGCAGATCTTGAAATCTTTGACTTTCTTTGTTGAATACAATTGGATAAAATAAATTCCCCAAAGAAGTGAATGTAACCTCATTTATTTAATCATGACTTTGTAACCTCTGTGTGCTTAAAATTAAGTCAATACTTCTTCTTCTTCTTCTTCTATCCAGCTTTATTACTGCTGAGCTGTCAGCTCTTTTACAGACTGTGCCAAGGAAAAAAAGTGTGCTGTTTTCTTCAGTTGTTCAGCACTGCCATGCAGGGTGTTGGTTATGTTGGGCTGTAGTGGAAGTAGGGTCTGGCTAAGGTGGGTTAGGGAGGGGCATTCAAAGAGGATATGGTTTACAGCAGTGATGTCCAAAATACGGCCCGCGGGCTAGATCCGACGTGGTTCCATCAGGCCCGCTGAAACGTCGGCACAAAATGGAGAAAATCCCCTCTCCGAAAAAAAAAATGTATCTTCAAGGCACTCATATTTTTTCTTATGGATTGATACCATGACCTTTAATGTTTGTGCGTCTACGGACAGGGACTTTGAATGTGGAATCTAATAGGAAAAGTGGGCGGAGCTTTACTTTGTGTGGAACATGATAATAAGCCAACATCTTTGTTTCATAAAGAAAGTGTGGCTGTTTAAACAAAACAACATATATATCGACATTATAAAATAAATATGCAGCATTCTTGGTTTGAACCACAAATAAAAGATAAACTACAAGAGATTCCCAAAAGGAAACATGAAAATAGGACGTTATTAAAGACACCTTACATTTTTGCTAACATTTTGAATAGAGAAATTAAGCTATTTTCTGACACGCAAAAAATATAATCATCAAATATCACATGAATGTAGTACTAAATCCAGGGGCTTCTGATAAAATAGTTTCAGAACAATTTTATTTAAGTTTTAAATCCAGGGGCTTCTGATAAAATAGTTACAGAACAATTTTATTTAAGTTTTGTAACTTTTCGGTCATGTGGCCCGCGAGACGAGTGTTGAAAATTAAAATGGCCCGTAGGTCGAATTAGGTTGGGCATCACTGGTTTACACTTTCATAGAGTTGGTCACGGTGTCTGCAAAGGGGGAGTTGTGTGGAGTTTATTTTGTTCAGATAGTAATTTAATAGAGGTGTGTGTCTGTTCTTAGTTAATACAAAGAATGGTAATTTGTCCAAGGTGCACGTATTTAAAGTCCATCTACAAAACCCTCAGCGACTGTAATTCCTTTGGTAATTTCTTTTCATTTTTTTTTCTCATAAACATTCTAATACACCATTTCAAGTTTTTTAAATATTACCAATAGGTCAAATTTTGTTAATATACTTATGCAAAGACCGATTATTAGACACAGTGGCTGAGCGGTAAAAGGCTTGGCTTTCGAACCATGGGTCCCGGGTTCGAAACCTGTGAAGACAGAGATTTTTAATTTCGGGATCTTTGGGCGCCTCTGAATCCCCTCAGCACTAATGGGTACCTAATATAAGTTGGGGTAAAGTAAAGACGCTTGGTCGTTGTGCTGGCCACATGACATTATCGTTAACTTTAGGCCACAGAAAAAGATGACTACAAGGTCTGAAAGGGGAACTTTACTCTTTTTAAAGACAAATTACGACGTTTAAGTTCGTGAAAACAAACAGTGATTCTCACAAGAAATTAGACCAGCAATGTCTAAAAATGTCTAAGAAGTCATATTATTCAGAATTCCGATTTTTAATTAAAAAAATCTAATGCAATGTATTACAAAGGAAATAAATTAGAAAAGTAATGTGAAATGAACCAAAGTAAAGTTATGTAAAGTAACAAACCACAGTAAAGTAATGTTATATTGATGAAAGTAAAACTGAAAAAAGAATAAACAAATACATTTTTGTAAGTACACTAGGATAAAGTAAATTGTCAAAGAAGTACATTCCTTTCTTAAAATATATGTTTATAACATTGATAATTTCATGTCTACAGAATTAAAGGGGTAACTCTTGTGAATACAATGTGAGCTTGTGTGTATCATGCAAGTACTATTGACCAGAAGGGCATACATAGAAGTTTGCCATTGGTCATTTTGTTTTATCGTATGTCGAAACGGGAAAATTAAATAACTTGAATGTGAAGTGTAAGTTTTCTACACTCAACAGCAAAGTCGTCTGCTGACATAAGTGGCCAATAGCTGTAGCTCAGAAGGAACACGTGACTTGCCACACTTGTGACTCAGTGGATCTAAAACTGCTGCGAGACACATCCTGGTTATATAAAAGCGAGACCATTCCATAATTGATAAATAGATTGATTTGTACATCTTCTTTGTCATTGTTCTAAGAGTTGACTCTAAGACTCTTGTAACTCTAGGCCTAGGAAAGCTTGCCCCATCTGCCTGTCTGAACAAACTTCTGTCTGAGAAAAAATCCAAGCAGATGTAGCTTTTACATCCCTACTACCGATGACTCTTATCCCAGTACGCTCGTATTAGAAGCGAGGCCAAAGGCCGAGCACACCAGAGAAACTCTCCCTTGTTTCTTTCTCTGTACCATATCACGTGCAAGTGTCCGAGATATAAAAAAAGCGCTCTTGAAGAACGTTGTGTGGATATTGACAAATTTTGTTGTGGCTTTCTTCCATACTAGTTCAATGGACACGGTCCCTAGGAACCCCAAGGGGGATTCTTTTTTGCTTCCCCATTGGTCTAATTGTCACCAGTCTGGCGACACGGTCAGGCTGAGAAGCATTGTTCGGGACAGGTTGGTTTAAAGAAAGGCATTCTCTTGTGCTAAAAAAAGCTACGAATGTTTTTGCTTTTGTATGTTGCGTCACGTCTTTAACTTCAAAAAAAAATATCTCAAAGATGATTATTGTTGTAAACGCGAACACATATAAACAAACATTTTAAGATGTTTTACACACGGAAATAAATTCGTATTGTCACTTATTCTAAGAGGCTAAGTGAGCGGGCTAATTACAAAAGTCACGTGAATTAGTGACATTAAGAAAAAAATTGCTCCATACAGATTTAAACTATTTGTTTCTATTATTGGGCTGACAAATTAGAGGTTTAACAAGAGGTTTGGATTTTCTATATAAACAACAGCAAAATGTTTTTATATGTTTTCAGAATTCATTTTATCCACTAGTAAGTAAATGTTATCATATTATAAGTCTTTATAAACCTAACTGTAAAAAAATTCATATGTTAATATCCTACTATGAATGACTTGAATGAATTGATTCTTAACTCTAAGCCCGCAAATAGTTTTAACAAATTAATTGAACTCAAACATTGTTCACGTGGTGGCTGAGTTGTTAAGCGCTTGGCTTTTGAACTGAAGAGTCTTGAGTTCAAGTCCAGATGACGATGGAGATTTTCAATTTCGGTTTCCTAGGGTGCCCCCGAGTTCACCCAACACCAATAGGTACCTGTTTTTATTTACGGAAAGGCGGTTGGTCTTTGTGCTAGCCACGTGACACCCTCCTCGTTTACTGTTGGCCTATAGCTCGAATGGCCAGAAAGGGGAACTTTTAGTGTGTTTCTATGCTAAAATAATATCCTCATGCTGAAATGTTCGTTACATAAAGCAGGATGTTTAAAAAAAAAGCTTTTCCTAATAATATAGAAAAAAAAGGCAAACCTGTGTTATCTAAAGTCAACAATTCGTTGATTGTACAACAGAGTCAGGGAGTCGTTGAGTCATATTGTAAAATATGTAATATATAAACATCAGTTTTGGGAGAGAATTTTACCTTGGGTGTTGCAGGTAAGGGTGCGTGTGGTAGACAGTTGTGGGGTGTGTGTGTGTGAGTTAGTAGTGGTGTGTGTGGGGGGATAGTTAGTGGTGGAGTTTTGAGGGACTATGCTTTCGAAGATCCTATCAGATAAAACGAAACTCCAGGATTTTTTTAACACCCGCCTTTTGTCTATTTTATTGGATGAACATTTCTTTATATAGATAGCACTGACTACTCCCTGAGTCCACCCAACTGTAATGGTTGAAAACTTGGAAAATGTAAAGCCTGTAGGTCGTTGTGCTGGCTTATGTGCGTTCAAGTTATAGATTGGCTAGACCTGAAGCCAAATTTAAATTATTATTATTTATTACACTTAAAAAAATTATGACGGTTAAACCTGAGTTTTTTCCTTTGTGGCCAATTATTTAGTAATTATTTTTCCTATGATATAAATTAACTGTCAAATTTGTAGTAAAATTATAAGAGTAGTTTTTGAGAACCGTGTTCACCCAGTTTTTTGTGTTTTTGTTTTTTTTTCAATGATTAAGATTTTTGTGTTGAATAGAGGAATAGCAATAATAAAGTATTTATATAAACTAATTATGAACTAAACACGTGCTTACATTCCACACGTGCTTCCCTCCCACACGTGCTTACATCCCACACGTGCTTACATTCCCACACGTGTTAACATCCCACATGTGCTTACATCCCTCACGTGCTTACATCCCCACACGTGCTTCCATCCCACACCTGCTTACATTCCACACGTGCTTTCCTCCCACACGTGCTTACATCCCACACTTTCTTACATCCCCACACGTGCTTACATCCCACACTTGCTTATATCCCACACGTGTTAACATCCCACACGTGCTTACATCCCACACGTGCTTACATCCCACACGTGCTTACATCTCACACGAGCTTATATCCAATGCAAAACGAAATGCTTAAGCTTGGGATTTCTGAATTTCACTGTCCTTATTACCCGTTAAAGTGACTCAAAAAGCAACAAAGGTTAAATGAGATAGTGTTTTTGCTAAATCAGGGGTTCTCACACTGTGGGTCGCAACCCCCTTGGGGGGTCGATAGACGATTTGCCAAGGGTTGCCTAAGACCATCGAAAATATGGATTGTTATTGTCTATTATTCTTCTATTGGTGTATGTATATGGGTGGGTGGGGGGGGGGTCGAGGCAGAGTGGGCAATTGTAAAAGGGGTCGCTGAGCTTAAAAGGCTGAGAACCGCAGTGCTAAATGATGTTATCTTGTTGTTTTAGCGGTCCCCGAAACAGGAAAAGACGCTATTAGTTTTGTGTTGCCTGTCCGTGCGTCTGTCTGTCCGTCCGGTTTACCTCAGAAACTAGAAGCGAAAATGAAAATCTGACATCATGATATTTTAGATAATTTAAAGTTATGATGCAACGGCTACTTTTTTTCTTTTCAGAAAGCGAAAAATCTAATTTTTAAATTAAATTATGCAAGCAGTTTTGTCATAAAATATCCATTTTTTTTACTATTCACTATTAATAGTGACAAACACTGGATGCTTTTTTTTTAGTAAATTAGAATAGAAAACACCATTTTTTTCAACACATTTATGGAAATAGGTTTAGATTTTCGGTCAAAAAATATTTTTTTGACAAATGTATTGCAAAGTTAGGTAAGTTCTGTCATCCTAAATACTATATTAAAGAAAAATTAACTTTTTTTTAAAGAAAAAAATCTATTTGCCATGCAAATAAGTTACATAATTTAAAACAACAATAATAAGTAGTTTTTCATATTATCACATGAACCATAGAATGCTTCCACCATCGTGGAACACAAAACTAAAGGAATTTTTGTTTTCTTTGGGCTTTGAATAAGAGATGGACCGTTAACAAAACAATTAGATATTCATTATCTGACATCAGTTAGGCTAGGTTCACATCTAAATTCACATTCACTTTTACCTATCCCTTGGGCCACCACACAGTATCTGTTAACCTCCTTTCTCTATTTTACTCTGACATTTACCTTTTATAGAATTTCATTTGATATTCATTTCTGAAAATATCTAAAAGTGGTGAACGTTTGTTTATTTATTTTTCAAAATACATTTTAAACTTAAATACAAAAAAAAAAATGAACAAATTATTAACTTTCTCAGTTCACGTGTTGCAGTCCCTTGAATGGACCTCATTCAGCAATAGTAAATGAACTCATTTTAGCCACGTTATAATATTGATTAAACAATGAAAAAATACGTATCACGTGACAACCTTTATGGATTACACAATTTGTATAGAAGAGATAGAGAACCACGTGGATAAATGTTGTTTGTTTAAAGGTTCGTGAAAGAGGTCCATTGGTTCTGAACTTTATTTAGCGGTACTCCACGACAGAGCTGAGTTATGAGTGGGCAGGGTAACGCACTTGGCTTCTATACTAAAAGTGTGTTTGTGTTTTTGCTTATGTTTGTTTTGTGCATGTGTTAATGTAAAAGTGTGTGTTTGTGTATGAGTGTGTGTTTTTTTTTGTATGTGTGTATTCGTGTTATTGAATATTGTGTGTTGGC
>JADKLZ010033941.1:6397-19734 GCA_021533235.1 Biomphalaria straminea
TTCTTTCTCTCAGTGTTTCGCAGAATAATCTTTTATTTTTTCTCTCTATTTTGCAATATCATCTTTAATCTTTCAGACTCTCTCTCTCTCTCTCTCTCTCTCTCTCTGTATATATATATATATATTTCTCTATCTCTATTTCTCTCAGTCTCTCTCTGTTGAACAGTATTATCTTTAATTATTCGCACTCTCTTTCTCTCTGTCTCTCTTTTTCTGTTTCTTCAGTATTGATCCTATAACATGTCATAGGACTACAGGGCGCGCAATCTCAGGATGTTTGTTCCGATTCACTGAGACTTTTCAAAACTCAGGAATCGCAACTAAAGAATTTATAGAGGTATCGATCCGCGAAACAACTTTCCAACAAGTACTCCTTGCATCGCCCGCCAAATTGGTTCTCCGGCCATTAAGGCGCATTAAAAATAACACTCTTCAAGATCGAAGAGCTCCTTCAAGACGCCATTCATAGGAGTCACTGCCGTGTCAGACATGGTCACAAATGTATACCCTCTATTGTCCGGTCCAATTAGTTTGGACTTTTGTTTTTATCCAAGTACAAACTCCATTTTAATTCATTCACGTCTGCTTGCATTAAAATAGAAAGCAAAAATGAAGGCGTATTCATGAACGCCCGCTGCGTTTGATTGGCTATGACATTGTATAATTGAAACACGTGGTCACGAAGATGCCTTCATCAAACAAGAATAAAGAGTCATTGACTATGTAGAAATAGAGTTCCTGTTTAAAGAATGACACATCGATATCACAACCTCCTCTGCGAAGTTAAAAAAAATAACTATAAAGGAGTAAATCTGCTAACGTGGAAGTCAATTAACGAGTTTTACTTGTTAATTTGTCCTACTTATATCAGAAGCTACAGAAGGATCCTATGTATCACATACAGTGGCGTCACTAGGCAGGTGCGGGGGGTGGGAGGGGTTTTCAATGGGGAGATTATTTTTCCGGGGGGGGGGGGGAGGGTGACACCCTGATCTTACCGCACATGGTGACACCGACCCTAGTGACGCCTCTGATCACATACATAGCGTTTACAAACGAAAATATCAGAGACAGAACATTACAGCGAGAACCCCACGCTAATCTGGTTAATACAGTTTAAAAAAAACGCTATTAAAACTGTATTGCCATTTCACTTGGTCCCCAGTGCTCGCGAAGACTTTCATCCAGGGGACAGTACCAGGTAAAAGAAGGAGAGGCAGATAGAGAAAGCGAAGGAAAGACATCATAAGAGAACTGACAGGGTCTGTCGTTGAAAGACACCCTATCAAATGCAAAAGACTGAGAGGAATGTAGAAATGGTCAACAGATCTTGTGTGGTGCCCCAACATCCTACAGATTAAAAGACATGTGAAGGTACTGAAGAGGAGGGGAGGGTGTTAAAATAAGCTATGTTTTTTTTTTAATTAGTTTTTAGTCAGCCATCTTTAGTCCAACTGTACCCAGTTTGTAAGGGCATAACTCTTCATAAGATCTAAAAGGGGGATATACTATTATTAAAGATTCTAAGATGGAATAAAGTAAGCAAACTATGGATCAAGTCCCAAACATAGGACAGCTCTCGTATGACTACATGTGTTAGACCATTGTTTCTTCTATTTGATGAATAGCCCGGGTGATTCCGGATCGTTCATGAAATAGATTTGTGCTTTCAGCGCCATATAAATTTATTTGTCAATGTAGATATAGATCAGGAAGGTTTTTAATTCATTACGTACTTTTCCTCAGGGTTGACTCCCGAAGCCTTTCCCATATATTGCCTATAATATTGGGTATAGCTGCAAGGCAACAGAGGTTTGAATTCATAGTTTTCCTTCTCCTAGGTGGGTAGCCAGTCACGGCTAACGAGAGCCTCATGTTCGAAGCTTACTGGTTGCTGTGTCTTTCTAAGTATTTTATTAGGTTTTGTTTTTTCTGGAATAAGGAGATTTCATTGTTTTAGAGGGGCAGTTGTTAAAGAATTTTTATAGATTCTAGATCTAGATCTTGACTAAGATATTATGAAAAGAAATATATTCATCATCTGTAAGTTTAAATGCATATATGGCTCCTTCTGTCTCGGAAGACAATGGATGCGCCGAGATGAGTCACTGGCTTTGGTTACGTCTTGAGACGGTGCAGAATCTGGAGTGGCTGATCAAGCCAATTCTGGATCTGCATAGTTTGCCACTGTTCGTGCATTTATATTCCTCAGTTTTAGGGCTGGCTGACAGCAGGGAAGCTTTCTTTTTCATTCTCTTGGCCGATGCAGCTTCATTTCTTTTGCATTCAGCAAAGTTCGTGCCAGCACGCACAGTCTGTCTCCATGTTGTTCGGTCTTGGGCTATCTCCTCCCACATGCTTTGGTCGATGCCCGTTGCCTTCATGTCTCGCTTGCAGACATCTCTGCAAGTTAATCTTGGGCGGCCCTTAGGTCTGGCTCCCTCTGCTAGCTCAGCGTATAGGATGTCTTTCGGGATTCTTCCATCTGGCATGCGCGTGACATGACCCAGCCAGCGTAGTCTTCTCTGTTGAAGGATAGCATAGATGCTGTGCATGTTGGCTCGTGTCAAAACGTCCTGGTTGGTGACACGATCCCTCCAGGAGATGCACATTATGCATCGCAGGCAACGTAGGTGGAAGCCATTTAATCTGTGTTCTTTACGCATGTAGGTTGCCCAACTCTCACTGCCATAGAGGAGTGTGCTTAGGACGCAGGCATTGTAGACATTTAATTATAATTTAATTAAATGCATACTACATCATAAATGGTTTAAACCATCTGATTTTTTTCTTTAATTAAAACAGAAACATTTCTATCAACACGTCGTTAACTTGTAAATTATAATGCAAGAACGTTTACACATGTTTAAAGTTGTTAAAAACAAAATAAAATCTCTCCATTCCAGATAGGAAAAAACAGTCAAATTAATAGAGCTAAACAATAACATTTTAATTTATTTGTATAGAAAAGAAGGGTAATAAATGAACAATTCACCAACTTGGCCAAGGCTACCTCAGGGAAGAATGGTGATAGCAAGAACACAGGTGCTAACAGCCGGAGGAGTACCTGGGCAAGCCATTTTTAGGTCTCGGAAGAGCCAACCATGTGGAATACAGACCATTGTTGTCTGGGCCACTTGCAGCCACGCCCACATCCTTGGTCCGCCCGAAGCTACTTGTGATTTTCATCCCCTCCCGAAGAAGACCCCCATAATGAGTCTTTACTGACGAGGGTCGGCAGAGAGCTCCCCTTTACTCCTTCCCTCTCCCGCCTCCATTTTTAAAACGCCCCACTTCCCTATAACCCTTGCAGTGTCACAGCAGCGCCCTACCCAAAGAGAGGAAGGCCTGTATTTATAGTACTTTTTTTGTGCGTATGCATTTTCTCAGCGTACCGTTCCCATGGCAACACAAAACCTATTTATTCAACTCTCAAGGTTCCCCTTATCCAGAAGGCCGAGGGGGGTGATAGGTAAGGGGAGAGAATAAACCCCGGAGTTTCACATTTCCCCTAGCAGACGACGCAGTTCATAAAAAAAAATATTTGTATAAAAATTGGGCCCCCATGGAGCATGAAAATAAAATAAGTAGCTGTTTTTTTTCCCACCCTCCTGCTTATCCGTTTTATTGTTCAGTTGGAGATGGCTCCGCCCTTGCGTAGATTTTGTTTAGCTTCGATTGTTTATGGCTCACCCCCCCTCTCCCCGCTACTTCCATAGTTACGCTTCAGGGTGAAGATATCTTGGAGATATTAGATAAATGATGACAAAAGTCCCTGATGACTAACACTGTTGATTCTTCACGCCTTATTCTCAATGATACAAAAAAAAAAATGACATCCTCTCTTGCGTGACCATACCGTCGACTGACAACTGAGTGACTCACATTCGTTGTATACCGTTGGGAAAAACCATCAAGTTTATATTTGTCTTTATCGCTCAACCACTCTGCGATCTGGATAAGCTGTAAAGCACTTAGCTTCTGTACCGAGGAGTCTAGGGTTCAAAACTCAGTGAAGATTAAGAGTCTGAATTTCAGTTTCATGATATTTAGTACGACTTTGGCCTGAATCCACCAACCTCTTATGGATAGCTGACATTATTTTGGGATAGTGAAGCCGTTGGGTCTTTGTGCTGGCCACATGAAACCCTAGTCAATCGTGACCCATGGAGTGGCATAGAGACAGAAGACTTTTGCATCATCTGCAGTATGGAGTGTATGTGGGGGTATATATTGGTTTCTTTGATGTACGCTAAATGAGTCTATAGAGACGCTGTGGCTGATGGGTAAAGCACTTGAGACTGGATGTCCCGTGTTGGAATCCTGGTGAAGACTCTAGGTGGACAACTTCGGGGGCGATTTTGAGTTTGTGCTTCACACAAAAACTGTCTTTGTAACCTAGTTTTTATATCAGCTTGATTTTTATCTCTATTATAACAAAAGTTATATTTATGTTCGTTCTATAAAGAAGCTATTCAAGTTATTTCAATTTTTATTAAATAAGATATATTATGCTTACAGCGGTTTAGTTGTCTACCAGTAATCTAGTGCTACAAGTCAACGATGTCAACAGAAATCTGCACAATACATCACAAAGTATGAAATTATGTAAATTTTAAGTAATTACACTGACGTGGTGGTTGAGTGATAGAACGTTTGGTTCAGGTGCAGTAGGTTGGAGTTTCTTCCCATGAAGATGTGAAAATATCGAAGGCGAAATGATTATCCGTAGAGAGAATAATACTCATTATAAGACTTTCTACATTTTTCAAAGTAATGGGTTTATTAATTGCTGGGCAAAACTTTTTTGCTTTCTTTTGATTCATTATAATTGAAACTTTAATTAAGATTATTGGTAAATAAAAGATTTACAATTATATGTTATATCTATGAAGATGTTAACATGTCTAACAAGTGTAATACTTCCTTAATAGTCATTAATCTTTAAACAAGACATCTTGTCTACACTTGTTCGCTTGTAGTAACAAATGCTGGGAAATCCAATTAAATCCTTACAATAAAACTCCTACATTGGCACTCCTATAGTAGAAAACATACTCTGAAATTCTAACATAGCACTCCCAATAGCAAAGTAGTAACGTTCCTACATTTGAAATCATACTTCAGAATGCACTATGAACCCCACGTTAAAACTGATATTTTAAAATGTATACACTAGAATTTATTCACTAGAATGCTTACATCGGGCTCTCGTAAAGTATAATTGTTTTGTAGCTGAGCTCAAAATTCTTTACGCATCTATTTGTGCAACCAAAAAGCTGGATGAACATGTACATTCCTGAAGGAAAATGTCCAGAAGGCGAAGTAATGTTACAGACTATACTGCACTATATGGCGGACAGGATGTCAAAATCAACCCGAGCACTTCAAAACAATCAGGCTTAAAAATTGTGATGGGCATCCAATTCTAGGTCTACCTGTCATCAACATCATTGTTAAGTTTGCTAATGTACGTGTCATAGTGACTTCCATATGTTCACTTCAGTGGCTTATCGGCCCACCAGGCATTTATCCGAATGCCCATATAGCCAGTCCGCCCCTGACTGCACTGGAAGACAAAAGGATCGTGTGAAGTAAGTTAAACGTTCTTCTGACAGCTCCAGACAAATGAGAGGATCATAGCGCGTTGAGAAAACTAAAAGCATGAAATTGCGCTTAAAAAAAAAACAAAACAACTATTGGTAAAATTATTTTGAATCACACAGATTTATTACCGTTTCTCTAGATCTAGATCTATTAAAATTTAATGATATGACTGATCCAAACTACAAATGAGGTAAATTCAAGTCTTTTCTTTTTTTTTTTTTTTTTAAAGTTTTTTTTTTAAAATTTGTTTGTGTTACTTAATCTCAAAATCAGTCAAAATTATCGCCTGGCATCCCTTAGGTGACTGATACCTTCTACTTTTGGTGAAGTAACGTCTGTATTATATAAGATTATTACATGTATTCAAAGGGAAACAAACATTTTTAAAAACTTTGAAAAACTATGTCTGCTTTACCTCCCTTTGTGTATTATCTCTCATGATTGTTATTTCCATATCCGGAGTTATCAGTTCTTGGCCTGACTGATGCTAAAATTACTAATCACTTATAGCTAAGCTATAAAAATGTCATTAAAATATATATTAATTAAAGTCAGATATGAACTAAATGTAGTATGCTATGACATGATTAGAACGTAGATTTATTTCGGGAATAATAAAGGGATAAGTTTTACTTAGTTACGCTGGACTCTGACTTTGTCGCTGTTTGACTTTGTCGCCATCTGATTCAGTCGCCACATCTGCTGTTAGTCCTGTCCAGTTATACTATCGTTCTATTTTTCAATCTAAATTTTCGTCATTTCCGTAACTAAGTAAAACTTATCCCTTTATTATTCCCGAAATAAATCTACACGTAACAAGTACCAACAAGAAATGACATCCATGGACACACCAATTTGTGATTTTGGGAAAAGTTGAGTCATAGATCTAGTCTAGACTCTCACAATCACAGTATTTCTTTTTCTCATTATCCCTTAGTTAATTTCAAACGGTAAATAAAACAATTCAATTTTAATGTTTATCTATTTATTATTTTAACATTGAAAGAGAAAAAAAAAAGGACGCCTTCCTCTTCATTGTGTCTTTTTCAGTGATAAAACCTTCAGTGTTGAATGTGAAATAGAGCATTGAGGGTATAAAATAGTATATTTGTTTAGGTATTTTCAATAAATGGTAATACTATTTTTTAGTACACTATTTTTCACTTCTTAATACAAATATGTTATTTCTGTTATATAGTAAATAAGGATCTAAAATGAAAGTTTGATTTAATAATAATATATTTATAAATAAAAGAGTCTATTTGAGTTGGAATCAGAATTATAGAATTCTTCTTATTCTCTTTGTTGTTTCCCTTTAGCTAGTCATAATGCATTCTAGAGTGTAGTTAGATAGTATTCTGGAGTTATACTAATTATACTCCGAAGTTATTCTTATTTAAATATATTTCTATCTTAAAATTAGCAAAATCTGTCTAGCTTGTTAAACAAAAGTAATTATAAAAATATAAGCAGATCTTGAAATCTTTGACTTTCTTTGTTGAATACAATTGGATAAAATAAATTCCCCAAAGAAGTGAATGTAACCTCATTTATTTAATCATGACTTTGTAACCTCTGTGTGCTTAAAATTAAGTCAATACTTCTTCTTCTTCTTCTTCTATCCAGCTTTATTACTGCTGAGCTGTCAGCTCTTTTACAGACTGTGCCAAGGAAAAAAAGTGTGCTGTTTTCTTCAGTTGTTCAGCACTGCCATGCAGGGTGTTGGTTATGTTGGGCTGTAGTGGAAGTAGGGTCTGGCTAAGGTGGGTTAGGGAGGGGCATTCAAAGAGGATATGGTTTACAGCAGTGATGTCCAAAATACGGCCCGCGGGCTAGATCCGACGTGGTTCCATCAGGCCCGCTGAAACGTCGGCACAAAATGGAGAAAATCCCCTCTCCGAAAAAAAAAATGTATCTTCAAGGCACTCATATTTTTTCTTATGGATTGATACCATGACCTTTAATGTTTGTGCGTCTACGGACAGGGACTTTGAATGTGGAATCTAATAGGAAAAGTGGGCGGAGCTTTACTTTGTGTGGAACATGATAATAAGCCAACATCTTTGTTTCATAAAGAAAGTGTGGCTGTTTAAACAAAACAACATATATATCGACATTATAAAATAAATATGCAGCATTCTTGGTTTGAACCACAAATAAAAGATAAACTACAAGAGATTCCCAAAAGGAAACATGAAAATAGGACGTTATTAAAGACACCTTACATTTTTGCTAACATTTTGAATAGAGAAATTAAGCTATTTTCTGACACGCAAAAAATATAATCATCAAATATCACATGAATGTAGTACTAAATCCAGGGGCTTCTGATAAAATAGTTTCAGAACAATTTTATTTAAGTTTTAAATCCAGGGGCTTCTGATAAAATAGTTACAGAACAATTTTATTTAAGTTTTGTAACTTTTCGGTCATGTGGCCCGCGAGACGAGTGTTGAAAATTAAAATGGCCCGTAGGTCGAATTAGGTTGGGCATCACTGGTTTACACTTTCATAGAGTTGGTCACGGTGTCTGCAAAGGGGGAGTTGTGTGGAGTTTATTTTGTTCAGATAGTAATTTAATAGAGGTGTGTGTCTGTTCTTAGTTAATACAAAGAATGGTAATTTGTCCAAGGTGCACGTATTTAAAGTCCATCTACAAAACCCTCAGCGACTGTAATTCCTTTGGTAATTTCTTTTCATTTTTTTTTCTCATAAACATTCTAATACACCATTTCAAGTTTTTTAAATATTACCAATAGGTCAAATTTTGTTAATATACTTATGCAAAGACCGATTATTAGACACAGTGGCTGAGCGGTAAAAGGCTTGGCTTTCGAACCATGGGTCCCGGGTTCGAAACCTGTGAAGACAGAGATTTTTAATTTCGGGATCTTTGGGCGCCTCTGAATCCCCTCAGCACTAATGGGTACCTAATATAAGTTGGGGTAAAGTAAAGACGCTTGGTCGTTGTGCTGGCCACATGACATTATCGTTAACTTTAGGCCACAGAAAAAGATGACTACAAGGTCTGAAAGGGGAACTTTACTCTTTTTAAAGACAAATTACGACGTTTAAGTTCGTGAAAACAAACAGTGATTCTCACAAGAAATTAGACCAGCAATGTCTAAAAATGTCTAAGAAGTCATATTATTCAGAATTCCGATTTTTAATTAAAAAAATCTAATGCAATGTATTACAAAGGAAATAAATTAGAAAAGTAATGTGAAATGAACCAAAGTAAAGTTATGTAAAGTAACAAACCACAGTAAAGTAATGTTATATTGATGAAAGTAAAACTGAAAAAAGAATAAACAAATACATTTTTGTAAGTACACTAGGATAAAGTAAATTGTCAAAGAAGTACATTCCTTTCTTAAAATATATGTTTATAACATTGATAATTTCATGTCTACAGAATTAAAGGGGTAACTCTTGTGAATACAATGTGAGCTTGTGTGTATCATGCAAGTACTATTGACCAGAAGGGCATACATAGAAGTTTGCCATTGGTCATTTTGTTTTATCGTATGTCGAAACGGGAAAATTAAATAACTTGAATGTGAAGTGTAAGTTTTCTACACTCAACAGCAAAGTCGTCTGCTGACATAAGTGGCCAATAGCTGTAGCTCAGAAGGAACACGTGACTTGCCACACTTGTGACTCAGTGGATCTAAAACTGCTGCGAGACACATCCTGGTTATATAAAAGCGAGACCATTCCATAATTGATAAATAGATTGATTTGTACATCTTCTTTGTCATTGTTCTAAGAGTTGACTCTAAGACTCTTGTAACTCTAGGCCTAGGAAAGCTTGCCCCATCTGCCTGTCTGAACAAACTTCTGTCTGAGAAAAAATCCAAGCAGATGTAGCTTTTACATCCCTACTACCGATGACTCTTATCCCAGTACGCTCGTATTAGAAGCGAGGCCAAAGGCCGAGCACACCAGAGAAACTCTCCCTTGTTTCTTTCTCTGTACCATATCACGTGCAAGTGTCCGAGATATAAAAAAAGCGCTCTTGAAGAACGTTGTGTGGATATTGACAAATTTTGTTGTGGCTTTCTTCCATACTAGTTCAATGGACACGGTCCCTAGGAACCCCAAGGGGGATTCTTTTTTGCTTCCCCATTGGTCTAATTGTCACCAGTCTGGCGACACGGTCAGGCTGAGAAGCATTGTTCGGGACAGGTTGGTTTAAAGAAAGGCATTCTCTTGTGCTAAAAAAAGCTACGAATGTTTTTGCTTTTGTATGTTGCGTCACGTCTTTAACTTCAAAAAAAAATATCTCAAAGATGATTATTGTTGTAAACGCGAACACATATAAACAAACATTTTAAGATGTTTTACACACGGAAATAAATTCGTATTGTCACTTATTCTAAGAGGCTAAGTGAGCGGGCTAATTACAAAAGTCACGTGAATTAGTGACATTAAGAAAAAAATTGCTCCATACAGATTTAAACTATTTGTTTCTATTATTGGGCTGACAAATTAGAGGTTTAACAAGAGGTTTGGATTTTCTATATAAACAACAGCAAAATGTTTTTATATGTTTTCAGAATTCATTTTATCCACTAGTAAGTAAATGTTATCATATTATAAGTCTTTATAAACCTAACTGTAAAAAAATTCATATGTTAATATCCTACTATGAATGACTTGAATGAATTGATTCTTAACTCTAAGCCCGCAAATAGTTTTAACAAATTAATTGAACTCAAACATTGTTCACGTGGTGGCTGAGTTGTTAAGCGCTTGGCTTTTGAACTGAAGAGTCTTGAGTTCAAGTCCAGATGACGATGGAGATTTTCAATTTCGGTTTCCTAGGGTGCCCCCGAGTTCACCCAACACCAATAGGTACCTGTTTTTATTTACGGAAAGGCGGTTGGTCTTTGTGCTAGCCACGTGACACCCTCCTCGTTTACTGTTGGCCTATAGCTCGAATGGCCAGAAAGGGGAACTTTTAGTGTGTTTCTATGCTAAAATAATATCCTCATGCTGAAATGTTCGTTACATAAAGCAGGATGTTTAAAAAAAAAGCTTTTCCTAATAATATAGAAAAAAAAGGCAAACCTGTGTTATCTAAAGTCAACAATTCGTTGATTGTACAACAGAGTCAGGGAGTCGTTGAGTCATATTGTAAAATATGTAATATATAAACATCAGTTTTGGGAGAGAATTTTACCTTGGGTGTTGCAGGTAAGGGTGCGTGTGGTAGACAGTTGTGGGGTGTGTGTGTGTGAGTTAGTAGTGGTGTGTGTGGGGGGATAGTTAGTGGTGGAGTTTTGAGGGACTATGCTTTCGAAGATCCTATCAGATAAAACGAAACTCCAGGATTTTTTTAACACCCGCCTTTTGTCTATTTTATTGGATGAACATTTCTTTATATAGATAGCACTGACTACTCCCTGAGTCCACCCAACTGTAATGGTTGAAAACTTGGAAAATGTAAAGCCTGTAGGTCGTTGTGCTGGCTTATGTGCGTTCAAGTTATAGATTGGCTAGACCTGAAGCCAAATTTAAATTATTATTATTTATTACACTTAAAAAAATTATGACGGTTAAACCTGAGTTTTTTCCTTTGTGGCCAATTATTTAGTAATTATTTTTCCTATGATATAAATTAACTGTCAAATTTGTAGTAAAATTATAAGAGTAGTTTTTGAGAACCGTGTTCACCCAGTTTTTTGTGTTTTTGTTTTTTTTCAATGATTAAGATTTTTGTGTTGAATAGAGGAATAGCAATAATAAAGTATTTATATAAACTAATTATGAACTAAACACGTGCTTACATTCCACACGTGCTTCCCTCCCACACGTGCTTACATCCCACACGTGCTTACATTCCCACACGTGTTAACATCCCACATGTGCTTACATCCCTCACGTGCTTACATCCCCACACGTGCTTCCATCCCACACCTGCTTACATTCCACACGTGCTTTCCTCCCACACGTGCTTACATCCCACACTTTCTTACATCCCCACACGTGCTTACATCCCACACTTGCTTATATCCCACACGTGTTAACATCCCACACGTGCTTACATCCCACACGTGCTTACATCCCACACGTGCTTACATCTCACACGAGCTTATATCCAATGCAAAACGAAATGCTTAAGCTTGGGATTTCTGAATTTCACTGTCCTTATTACCCGTTAAAGTGACTCAAAAAGCAACAAAGGTTAAATGAGATAGTGTTTTTGCTAAATCAGGGGTTCTCACACTGTGGGTCGCAACCCCCTTGGGGGGTCGATAGACGATTTGCCAAGGGTTGCCTAAGACCATCGAAAATATGGATTGTTATTGTCTATTATTCTTCTATTGGTGTATGTATATGGGTGGGTGGGGGGGGGGTCGAGGCAGAGTGGGCAATTGTAAAAGGGGTCGCTGAGCTTAAAAGGCTGAGAACCGCAGTGCTAAATGATGTTATCTTGTTGTTTTAGCGGTCCCCGAAACAGGAAAAGACGCTATTAGTTTTGTGTTGCCTGTCCGTGCGTCTGTCTGTCCGTCCGGTTTACCTCAGAAACTAGAAGCGAAAATGAAAATCTGACATCATGATATTTTAGATAATTTAAAGTTATGATGCAACGGCTACTTTTTTTCTTTTCAGAAAGCGAAAAATCTAATTTTTAAATTAAATTATGCAAGCAGTTTTGTCATAAAATATCCATTTTTTTTACTATTCACTATTAATAGTGACAAACACTGGATGCTTTTTTTTTAGTAAATTAGAATAGAAAACACCATTTTTTTCAACACATTTATGGAAATAGGTTTAGATTTTCGGTCAAAAAATATTTTTTTGACAAATGTATTGCAAAGTTAGGTAAGTTCTGTCATCCTAAATACTATATTAAAGAAAAATTAACTTTTTTTTAAAGAAAAAAATCTATTTGCCATGCAAATAAGTTACATAATTTAAAACAACAATAATAAGTAGTTTTTCATATTATCACATGAACCATAGAATGCTTCCACCATCGTGGAACACAAAACTAAAGGAATTTTTGTTTTCTTTGGGCTTTGAATAAGAGATGGACCGTTAACAAAACAATTAGATATTCATTATCTGACATCAGTTAGGCTAGGTTCACATCTAAATTCACATTCACTTTTACCTATCCCTTGGGCCACCACACAGTATCTGTTAACCTCCTTTCTCTATTTTACTCTGACATTTACCTTTTATAGAATTTCATTTGATATTCATTTCTGAAAATATCTAAAAGTGGTGAACGTTTGTTTATTTATTTTTCAAAATACATTTTAAACTTAAATACAAAAAAAAAAATGAACAAATTATTAACTTTCTCAGTTCACGTGTTGCAGTCCCTTGAATGGACCTCATTCAGCAATAGTAAATGAACTCATTTTAGCCACGTTATAATATTGATTAAACAATGAAAAAATACGTATCACGTGACAACCTTTATGGATTACACAATTTGTATAGAAGAGATAGAGAACCACGTGGATAAATGTTGTTTGTTTAAAGGTTCGTGAAAGAGGTCCATTGGTTCTGAACTTTATTTAGCGGTACTCCACGACAGAGCTGAGTTATGAGTGGGCAGGGTAACGCACTTGGCTTCTATACTAAAAGTGTGTTTGTGTTTTTGCTTATGTTTGTTTTGTGCATGTGTTAATGTAAAAGTGTGTGTTTGTGTATGAGTGTGTGTTTTTTTTGTATGTGTGTATTCGTGTTATTGAATATTGTGTGTTGGC
>JADKLZ010033944.1:2407-16349 GCA_021533235.1 Biomphalaria straminea
TGGCTAATCCTATACTCTTAAGCGAGCAATTCTTGTATATATATATATATATATATATATATATATATATATATATTTCTTCTATTTCGAAAACGGCTCTAACGATTTTCTTTAAAATTTCAACGTATCTAAATGTTAGTGAGAAAAAAATTCTCAGCTCATTGGCCACATCGGGAAAACTCGAGTTCGACCGTTATATCGGTTTGAAAAATGTCTCATTATGGAAAAACTTATTTTGGTTTGAAGGTTTTATGAATGACATGGAGAATTTATGAATGAAATTTTTTCCCACGACGTCAAAGGGAAAAAAAACTTGACACCTCCTACGTCACTGGCTTACATCCGTTCACTAAAGCAACAAGTTTAATCGATGAATGAATAGACACAACATTTTGCGCACCGTAGTTGAAGGTTTATTTCCGTGTATGCGTTAATTTGTAACTGAACAGCTATCAAGAACAGAAATCAAGCACGTGGTTATCTGAAGAAGTTCAAGTGTTTACAAAAGTTTCAACAAATTGATAGAAGAATTTGATTTATGTGCATAACTCTAATTAGCTCACCAAAAAAAAAAAAAAGACCGCCTTTGGCATGCGTTTGTCTGAGATTCTTCTCTCATACAGGATACTGCTCTGTCAAGAGTAAATGTCGGACTTAAACAATTCCCTCTATACAAAGGCCAAGGATACATATTTGAGCCCAACAGAAAATTGGCTGCCGAGGACAGACACAGACGCGAAAAGAAAATCTTAATCGACCACCGGAGGACAATGGTTATGCTTGCCCTGGATGTGGCAAAATATATCCACTGAACAAGATATCTAGCTAGCGGTCAACGAGTTTGCTATTCTGCAGCCACTTTTGATTTAACTATAAACCTCAGTCAAAAAAAACTAAGGGTAACCGTTAGGGTGTGGTAAAGAAAGGCCCAGGAGATATCTGAATGGAGGGATGTGTAAAAGCAGGCCATTTCCTTCCATAGGCTGTAGCACGAGTAGCAGTATTATATAACCTTTTTAGTATAAATTATTTAACCGAGCAAGGCTCGGCCACCTGATATTCAATAACTAATGCCAGCATAAAAAAAAACAAAAAACAAAGGAATTCCAACTGAAGCTGCCTTTCCTATCATACAATGTATACATATTACCACTATGATTTTGTATGAGTACATCTGACATGTTTCGCTTTAGTTTGGCCTGGGAATTAAAGCCTCACTGGCTATAAGAAATAAACAAAAAAATGTCTTTAAAAAATGTAAGGAAAAACTTTAACCAACAAGATGTAAGAAAGGGACATTACAAAAACAATATGTCAACATTTTAATTAGATGATTTAATGTCTAGAATTACACCAAGAACAAGTTCTGAACAAAGTGTGTAAGTGAGAGGCTTTGAGCCTGATCTTTAAGAGGCTAAATGTGAAATAGTAAAGACTTAAGTCTTAGCACTTAGAAATATATATTTTTTTTTTGAAAATAATATAATAGAAATTGTTTATTCTACAACAAGTATAAGTTTTTAGATATTTTGTTAAACCTTAATCTCCTACAAGTTTGTCAACACATACTGTAGTTCTTCTGAAAGTGTTTTTTACATTCAATACATGAGAAATGCTACAAAACTATTCTTGTTGAGTTACAATAATAAAATGTAAGAACTACTGCTGCATATCAACACAACTAAAAGTTTAGACATTAAACCCTTAGACAGTTATTGTACTAAAATAATGAAACAGCTTTTTCCTGAATCAAGATTTCATATCAAAAGCAGTGAACAACCTTCCCAGATATTTACAAACACAGAATAGTCAACTTCTAATATTTTTCATGATCCTTATTTATATATATATTTTTATCCGTTGAAAAGGAAACATTATGTTATGCTGATATTAAACAAAATTATAAGACTAATTAAAAAAAAAGATTGTAAAGAATGAGAAGATGATCCATGAAATGATACTTACGAATACAATAATGGTCATCATGTCATTTATATTTTGGTAACACAATTTGAATTGAGTAGTGAAAGCTATTCTAAAAAAGAGTCATTAGGTAAAAAGCTTTTAACGACTTTACATTAGGATAAACTCCTGTACGAAATAGAATGCATCATCTAATTATAAAACTGAATTATAAAATTTGTGAGTTTTCAAAAAGGTGAATATTATATAGAAAAAAGGCATTCTAGAGATAACAGATTCAAAAAGTCCACAATTTCATTGGACAATATATTTTGGTTCACATTATTTATTTTCTAACTTATAATCAACTTTTATAAAGAGACATTATAACAAAAACAATACTGTATGACATTTCCAAAAATAACTTTTTCAAATGGATTTCAGATAAATAAAAAAAATGTGTACATTAGTTTACAAGTTTAAAAAAACAATAGATGAAAAATATATGATATTTGTCTACAAATATATATATACACCTCATTCCTAAATGGTAAATGTTGCTGTTAATAAAGCTACAGATTATCAAAATATTGACAAGGATAGTATACTATATTTTACATTATAAACACAACATATAGAAAAAATAGTAACCAATTCTGTGCAGAAATCAAATAACTGATATGAATGATGAGTAATTGATGCATTGGATTTCAACATGTTTTGTTAGAACTTAAATGTATTGATATCATAGGGAGCTATTCTAGAAGCCAATGAGTTAGAGAGGATAGCATATTCTATAAGCCTTAAAACTTAAATGTATTGATATCATAGGGAGCTATTCTAGAAGCCAACGAGTTAGAGAGGATAGCATATTCTATAAGCCAAAAAAAAACAACTAACAGGAACATTAAAGTTATGACACTTATGAGTACAGTAAAGTAAAATGATACATCTCAATATAATAAATAAACAAATACTATTGCAGTCATTGTATAGTACTTAACAAAGGCACATTTTCACCACCAATTTAACTTTTTAAAACATTGAACATAAAGTATTCATGTCTTGAAAACATTAAATTTTATAAATTCAGAAAAAAAAAAAATTTGAATCTATTACAAGTAATTTCAATTAAATTGCTTTTTTTTTTATTTACTTTCTAAAATCGATATATATTGAACTGTGATTGGAAACACTATAAAACATGTGATGTTGCAAGGAATGGTCAACAAACAGAAAAATTTGTTTTTAAACTATTTGAAAAATCTGCAAGCTATCAATAAAATGATTATAGGACATTGAGACAAATGTTTCTGTTATAGTTTTTAATAAGGGTAGAATGTAGACTATCTTGACTAATATAAAACATATTTTCAAAACTAAATGTTAGTGTTATTTGCCACATCTACTCATTTTACACCAGGTCCTGCCTTGTACTTAATGACTATCTATTCCTTTATCTAGCAAACTTCAAATAAATTGCAAAAAATTATAGAATTCAAATTTCAAAATCAGTTTACAAATTTATAATTAAAAATTCTAGTTCTAGATGCTGACATAATAATAAAAGTCTATTATAACATTACATTTTGATAGTCTAATTCTATTTTCATGATGCTTTTATGATTATACATAGGTTTCCATAATCAGATGATCCAATTCTTGTAGATTTTTCAAACAAACTAAAGACCAAAAGAAGCCATTATAAATCAACAGTCATTATAAATCTTGTGAGTTTATTGACAACAGAAATGTGCTCATTTCCAATCTCTCTGATTTGCCGTTACTATAAAGGCTAATACACAGAAGCACACTGGTCATTGAAAGAATAATTACAAGCAAATATCACAAACCACAGTGGACATGAACTAAACTTCAACAGGTTCTGTGGCATCTTTCAGATCAAAAGGGAAGACCTCCAAATCCCCTCCACTGTTGTTCTCTGATAGGTTGTCCCTATAATAAACAAAAAAATTGAAATATTTTCAGAGAATTTTCACTTGAATATGTTCTCATTAGTGCTTCAAAATCAATCAATAGGTTTGATACTGAAGAATCTATGAGAAGTACCATTTAGCTGTTAGTGAACACATTAAAGAAAGAACAAGCATCTTAAAAAATTGGAACAAAAACTAATGATGAATACATAATGAAAACAAATCATAAACATGATTGAGAAGGACTTTCTAATAATATTGTACAGATCCTGTTGATCTGTTGTTTGTAAAGTACCAAGAGTAGATATTACTAAAAAAAAAAAAAAAACTGATAATGAAACTTACCCAAAATCTGATTCATCACTACTGGACATGGAGTGTGGCAAGTCCCCTAAAAATGTGGACATGACATTGCTACGGTCACTGTAAGTACTGCCTGGAGCATAAATTTCAGGTTCCACTATAGGCATGGGATTTGGGTCATAATAATGACCATTAGCAAAGTAGCCTATAGTTGGGACAGAATAATTAGCTCCTGCCTTCCTGCCCAGTGAAGCAGTCTTTGCATTGGTGATGATGTTTTTCTTCTGAGTGGTTGGAGGCTGCACTGGCTTGAACAGATTCAGTTTTTGCGGGTTGGAATAAATGCTGCCATTAGCTTCAACTTTGTCTTTAGAAAAAGAATGTCTGTTGGTCTTGTTTGAGGCATTTCTCTTCCCTAAGTTGGGCAATGTGTTGTACCCACTGATAATATCTGGCTGATTCCCAAGAGCGCTAGCCACAGGAGCATTAATTAAAAATATCTGCAGATCTTCCCGAGAGAAGCCAGAGGAGCTGGGAGGAGATGCAGGCTGGGTGCCTGTGTTCTCAGAGTGAATGCCAAACTTCTTCTCATCGGCTTCGATGGAGCTCAGCAGCGCAGCGTTAGTCACTGAGGTGGCTCGGTTGATGGTGGCAAACCCAGACTTGCGACCCAGTGTGTTGGTGAGATTCTGCTTCTCTGAGGTCTGTGGAACCTGGCTAGTACTGTAGGGTGAGGTCACAGGCACAGCAGAGATGAGTGGCATGCCAGAATTCAGAGGTTTCCCAGAGGTTAAAGGTAATCCTATGTGACTGCTCTCTGGTGTCATATAAACAGGGCTTACTGCATCCAGGGAATCAACGTCAACTGAAGATATCTGAGCAATGACAACATCATGTCCATCAATGTCTGAAGCAGATAACTAAGAGGAAAAATAACAGGCATAATACTTTTTATTAGATTACAACAAATTTATTTATATTTCACTAAAACAAGCTTTAATCGTAAAAAAAAATAATATAAAATACTCTTATCACTTTTATTATACATAGTAAGAAGTGAAACATTAGGAACTACTGCCTACAAATATCAGAAATGAAAAAAGAATTGGTGTTCTGTTGAACACTATCATTTCTTTTTAAAGCGCTGCAACCATTTATTGCATGGAGTTAAGTTACAGTCTAGGCTGTGAAGAGTTCCAAAGTCACAAGCACTTAACCAACATCTCTACATAGCTCCTACCCTACCTGCTGTTCCCTGGAGTCCTCCAACATCTGATAGGCCCACTGGATAAGAGACATGGCGTCAGAAGGAATACTGACCACTGGATCTTTCTTATGTAGTAATGCTAGCACACGAAATAATCGATGAATCATGGCTCTGAAAATTTTTTTCAAGGAAATGTAAAATATTCATAAGTGAGAGGTAAAACTCATTTTAAATCAGACCATATATATATGAGGGAGACATTAGTCTAAAAACTATGCTCAATTAGGAAACTGAAAAAATAGTAACAAGCTTTTTTTTTTAAAGAAAAAAATATTTGCTACTATTTTCCCTCCAATGCCATGAAGTTTAAAAAAAAATTGTTTGTGTGAAACTAGGGACCTGCGAATCAGGAAATTTTTTTCGAATCGAATATCGAATCGAATATCAGAAAATATTCGAATTTCGAATAGAATTCGAATCGAATATTCTTGAAAAAACTTGACAACCAACAAGAGTAAAATAAAACTTGAACTTCAAAATTTTTATTATATTATGTTTATTTATACTGAAACACATTAAAATGTTAGCAATAATTAAATTGCAAAGCAGGCGTTTTAAAAAAAAGTTCCCCCTTTCAGACCTTGTGGTCTATAGGGCAGATGATGTAAAGGTCATCTGATTCTGTGGCCTACGGTTAACGAGGGTGTCATGTGGCCAGCACAACGACCAACCGCCTTTACTTTTCCCCAACTAATGTCAGGTACCCGTTAGAGCTGGGTAGACTCAAGGGCGCCCGAAAATCCCGAAATAAAAATCTCAGTCTTCACCAGGATTCGAACCCGGGACCTCCAGTACGGAAGCCAAACGCTTTACCGCTCAACCACCGCGCCCTCGCGTTTTAAAAAAGTAGATCTTTATTTATTTTGGCCCAAATCAAAGTTTCAGCATTATTTTCCGAGAGATTGTGACGATGGTCAGTAATAATTTGTCCTCCTACTGAATTAACTCTTTCTTATGAACAATTTGTTGCCTGAATTACAAGCAAATTCCTAGCTGCTCTGGCCAAAAGTGGAAAAATATTAATACTTTTAAAATGTTTCGATCTACAACTGCTTGCTTCGAATACAAACTGACTTCATCCTTAATTTGCTCAGAAATGGTGGAAATTTTGTTGATTCTGGTATCTCCTTGAGCATCATGCACTTTCTTGAACATTGAATCCATAAGGCTTCCCCTATTCCTGTCTTGAACAAGACTTTCACGTGGCAATTCATCAGAATTTTTGCCAATTTTGCTTCCGTCAGAGTTAGCCAATATTGTCTCTACAAATAAGACAGCTTTTTTAGTTTCAGCTTCTGAAAATAAGTAGTGTTTAAATCTTGGATCAATGAATGTGGCTGCCAGGAGATGATCCATTGTCAAATCAAATCTTGCTCCAAGTTGTTTCAATAGCTCATCTCGAAATTGTTGGAGACCTGTTGGTGATTTGGACACTAACTCTTCCTTCAATGTAAAAATGCAAGGATAGATCAAACTTATGCTGACATTGGAATCAGCACTCAAAACTGTTGTTGCTTCTGCTGTTGGTCTTAGAATTGGAAGAGAAGCTTTCAGAGTATCTTGTAAAGTTTGTGTTAATGGTTTTGGTGGATTTCTTGCACATTTCTTTTTAACACCACATTCTACAAGTGCAAGAGAGACAGGAACAGAGTTTTGGTCAATCCATTCCAGCAAATAATATGTACTATTGAATCTAGTAATAACATCTAAAGGAGGCTTTGATTCCTTCATTCCTTGATCAGTTTGATATTTGGACAACATAGTTTGACCAACAGTTGATGAATGAAAAAAAGCCAGCAATCCTGTGAACATGACTGATTAGGTTCTGAATGATTTTTTGAGCATCTAAAGCAGCATTGATTGAAAGTTGCACACCAAAACCGAGCTTGAATTATCCACAAAAAAAAGCATTACTTTTTTTGAAAATATTCGAACATTCGAAAATTTAAAATAATTTCGAATCGAATTCGAATATTCTTTTAATATTCGAAATTCGAATCGAATATTCGCAGGTCCCTATGTGAAACCTAATGAAGAAGAAACGAGCAAGATTAAAAAGAAATACTTAAAAAAAAAAAAAACAAAGCTTATCAAGGAGGAAGAACTCTACCTTTACCATATTTCTGAATACCATAATATATATATTTCCCTTTTTAATATTAAACAAAATTCATTAATTACCACTTTTTAATTACTTAATAGGTAAATTTTTTGACATGATTCAAATTTTGTTAGGAACAATGAATAATTGTGCTAAGTTTAAACTTGATATGATAATGGATATAAAGGGAAATACATTTTCATAATTTATACCAGGAAGACAGACAGACTGACAGCATGCTGATATGAGCTTTGTAAAAATAGGCATGACTTACTTGTAAGTGGGCACTCTGGGATCATTGGGGCTCATGGCTTTAGCTTTGGCTCTCAGCTGACCTAACAATGTCATCAGAGACTCAGTGTGGAGTCTAAGTTTGTCCAGTTCAGAAACATAGTCCAAAGGATCAATTTTTCCTACACCTGAAAATGTTGGACTCTCAGGTTCTAGATAGTTTAGAAATAAAAATATTTTATTATTTATTATCACTTCATATTGAACAGGGGTGAAGGTCCGAGTGGTAAAGTGCTTGGCTGGGGGGGTCCCTGGTTTGAATCTTGGTGAAGACTGGGATGTTGACCTTCAGGACTTTTAGGATGCTAAGTCAGCTACTCTAATGTGTACTTGACATTACTTTGGGAAAGTAACTTTGATTGTTCATTGTGATGGTCAAAATGACACCCTCATAAACTGCCAATGAAAGAAACAGAGGACCTGCCCTATAGATCACTAGGTTTGTAAGGGGTACGTTTACTTTTGAAACTAATCTACTGGATCTAAAAGAGATGTCAGGGTGGAATGGTGAGGTGATTTGACAGAGAAATATTTGAAGATTGCATATTCGAGTCTTCATGGAGGTATAGGCTTTCTTATTTTGATTTGGAATCTGGACCTAATTAAAACAATCTCTAAATAGGTTCCTGGCTCAGAAAGGAAAAAATTAAGGCGATTAATCTTAGTGGAAGGGGAATTTGAAAATAAAACTTGTGATGCCATTGCATTATTATTGCTAATGTTGATGCTCTAAAAAAAACTAAGTAAACTAGGTATGTCTACAGATTATTCAACATCAATGAGGGATATATTTATTTCCTTCTCCTTTATGAAGTTTTACTCTACTTCCATTCTCTCCCCCCCCCCTTCCAAACAAAAATCTGGTTAAGGGAATGTTTAAATCAAATAGAGTATATAAAATTCTAATCATACTTCTACAGATTCAGACTGAGAAGACAGTTTGCAAAATGAAAATATTCCAGAATGCCAATCTTTAACTCTTTAATGAAAACAAGCGAGAATATCTGCTGACATGTCTGTTCAAGATAAAGATTGTCAAGACAAATTGAACTTCAGAAGATAATATTTCTGAAAAATTATAATGTTTGAACTAGAGTTTTCCCATTGTGAACAATAAGCTTAGTAATTCTTTTCCCAAAGATAAACACTGTCAAATTTCTAGGAAAACTGTTGGAGCCATTTACGAGACCTGTGTCCAGGTTTAATTGACAAGCTTTTTTGTGTGAAGAATTTGCAACCTGATAAAACAAAAAAAAAGTCTACTTACCAAATCCAGTGTTGTCATACATGGAATACTAAAAAGAAAAAAAAATGACAAAAGTTACCCCAAGAAATAAGTCACAAACTTGTAAGTTTATCTAAATGATTGTTTAAGTCAGAAAATATCTTTTCAAAATCACAGTTTAATTATTTACCTGTTTGATATTCCCAGTCTCCATCTGTCTATCTGCATAGTTTTTTGTTTGTAAATTGATATTTTTTCTGAAAGTAGTAAAAATATTACATTTCAAATACACAATTCCGCTTTGTTGAAAATATCAATTTATGTCTCAGAATTTTTGTATGATTACAGAAATCCTTAAAAAAAAAGATAATGTACAAATGATAATTAGATATTATTCTAGTTATTTCTTTAATCAAAAGATTTGATTATTTTAATAATTTAACATTCCTCCATAGCTCAAGTAAATATCTTAAACAACTAATGTAATTAATAATATTGTCTGGATTTTTTAATGCAATGATGAAAACTGAACTATGAGGCTGAAAACTGAACTATGAGTCTCATTAACAGTGGTTTATCACAAACCATAGTTGTCAAACAATAGTGGATCTCTACTACTATCACATCGATTGATATTTATTTATACTCCTATTACCAAACTTGATCAATAAAATTATGTTGGATATTGGAATTTTTTTTTTTTACCCTTGAAGTTAACAAATGAAATTCTATACAGGATTACAACGGTAATGGGCCCAATGATGAACTTCACACCACTACTATTTAGACTGTATGATCAAATCACAAGATCCCCCAGAGCTCAGATAAAATTTACTGCAGGGAACAGTGTGAATAAGGGAGAGAAAGGAAATGATGCAAGGATAACATGGGCGGACCTGTCAATGAAAGAGACGCTACACCTGACAAGAAACAGGAAGGAATGGAGAGAGATGGTCAACAGTTTATGTGTGGCGCCCCTAATGATCCAACAGACTAAGGACAAGTAAAAGAAGGTGAAGTGAATAAATATGTATATATATATATTATAGCTTTTATATAACGCTACTTTCATGCTTATAGCATGCTCAGAGCGCTTTGGTCCAATCTCATTTGTGGACCGGTGGGGGGGAGGGGGTATCTAGGAATTGGTTTCCCGTGCTGCCTTTGGGCGCTCAGTAAACACAACTCTGCCCGAGTCGGGTGTCGAACCTCGAGCCCCCTTCTAGGTAGCCAAGCAAGCCAAGCTCAAGCCGCACTTAGCCTCTCGACCACGCTTCCCACTACAAAAAGTCTCACCTCTTTTTACGCAGACATAAACAGAATATCCCAAAGAACATGAGGCAAATAAACAGTCCAGCACCAGCGCCAGCAAATACAGCAACAAGTATGTTGACCTTAGTGTTATCTTCTTCTTTCTCTGGAAACATAATTACAAGACTAACATAAACACTCACAATGTAGCTATAAGTTTGCTAATAACAGACAATTGCTTTAAATGTACTACTTTTAACGTAACACAATCATAGTATGTAAAGTAAGATTTTAAGATCATGTGAAGTAGAATGACCATGTCACTGTGAAGATTTTAAAAAATTAGCAAACTCCTTAACAACATCACTTCCATCTATATATTAAGTCACTTCTTAACAACATCCCTTCCATCTATATATTAAGTCACTCCTTAACAACATCCCTTCCATCTATATATTAAGTCACTTCTTAACAACAACCCTTCCATCTATATATTAAGTCACTCCTTAACAACATCCCTTCCATCTATATATTAAGTCACTCCTTAACAACATCACTTCCATCTATATATTAAGTCACTTATTAGAACAAGACTCTGTCCATCATCCTAATTATAATACCTGTTATATGGAACTTAACCCAGGACCATCGACTTAGTATCCAAGCAATCTACTACTTATGCCATGAAACTTCCAAATAATTTGTAAGCAGTACTTCCTGATCACATATTAACTAAAACCAATCATTTCTATAAGAAATATATTTGTAGTTACTAAGACAGTGCAGAAGAAGCATTTTCTTTATATATTCTTTCATTTAAAAATGAGAAACATATTTCTTCCATCACAACCATCAAGAAATAGTAGAAATATGTCTCTAAGGTCTAAAGACAATAGGCACATGAAGCTTTTGTTTGGTGGCAACATGCCGATAATTTACATAAAAAGATAAGGAGTTGCAGCTCACTGTTGCTTAGGAATGATTGATGTATCAAATATAAAACGTATAAAAATTACTACTTTGTAAATTAGCTTAATGTTATGAACTTGATTTTTTTTTTTCACAAAACCTTTTAACAATAGAGTTACTTTCATTGTAAGTAAGTTTGAAATAAAAACTATTTTCATTTTAGTGGAAAGTATAAATGTGTGAACTCTGAGTAACCCTAACCCTATATTCTGCAAGCAACTAAAAGGACATTTTACTATTTAGATTCTGTGTCCTGAAATGGGCAATCAATTAAGTGCACATCAATGTCATTATTTTTTGTATACAAATTTTTTACCAAGAGTTAAAAAAGAACAACCTGTACAGACAAGATTATCCCCCTGCAGCTCTGCTAACCCAGCACAAAGATTCAAACAGCTGCCACTAGACTGGGATATGAAAACAGCACATCTGTAGAGTCAAAGCATGATATAAATCAGATAATGTCACCTCAATGAAAACAGTTAATGCTTCATAACATCAACTCCACTTTACAAACATCATGAAATCAATCTGTAGCAATATCAGAATGTAAAGTTGGAAAATAATAATTTAAAAATAAGCAAAACAAGGTCTAGTAATTTCTTGCATCATTTATACATGCATAAACAATCTTCACAACCATAGGGCCATGATATGCAGGTCATTTCAAAGCTGAATGAGAAGCCTTTTTTTTCACAACATGTCACTTTAATTTTACAAATGAGATTCCAACGTCAATAACTTCATGATTTTGGCATAGATTCTGACTTCTTACTTAACTTTAGATTATTTTTTCTTTAAGAGCTCTAGCTTGCAGAAAGCTGTAACGATTATGTGCACCACTGAGAGAAGTGTACAAAAAAACAACAACAGCCCTAAGATTGTAGACTCACAACTTTAAAATCAGATCCCAGTTCATACATAATTGGGTCAATAAAAACTTTACCAATCATTGTATCATAGCAGTGTGTTTTGTAATTAAGCAAAACAAAATAACATAAATACAAAAGAAAAAGAAATACTTACCTAATACAGTGATCAGGTCGATCACACTGTAAACATCCTGCGTCAGTACATGAAGCTGGACAAAACACAAAGACAGAGACTTAGAGACATTTAAAATATTAATTTGAGATAAAGACTAGTGATAAAAAGAAGAGAGAACACTGCTAACTGAACATTTAGATATATGCACTGAGACAGGAAACTAAATAAAAAACAAATAAAGCCCTACGTTAGGTATACAGCATAAAGTAATAGACAATGCAGAGAGCAATGGAAAACAACTTAAAGTAATAGAGAGTGCTTTTGTTAGTTAATACTTTAAAGACTGCAGAGAGTAATGTCAGAAGTGACTAAGAAGATATGTAAAGCCTATGCTAATGAAAAAAAAAAAAGTTTCATTGCTATAAATATGAAAGCTTCAGGATAAATAAAACAACATTCAAAAGTATGTATTCTGAAAGAGAATACGTGGATGCTTTACCATTTCTACAGTTTCTGCCATCTGAGTGCAGGACAAGCTCAGCTGGACATGAACAGTTCCCACCACTACACTGTGCTGACCAGCCACATCTGCAACTATCTGTGCACAAATAAAAAGTTCAAGTGAAATGAAAGATGAACTATAATAACTATGTATAGCCAAAAAAGAATGAAAACATTTTAGCAGGTTCAATGTTTTTTGATCTTTGCAGCACTAGAGGGTTGAATATTGCATTCACTTCATACATGAAGAAGGAAGCAGCTATGTAGACTATTTTTTATAAATCTTTATTTCATTTTATACAAATTTAATCTCACCTTTCCAAATCACAAAATTAGCAAACTTAATGAAATGGAATTAAGGGAAGTTTGATGGAATAACAGAGCCCTAGCAGTTGCTCTATAGAAATGTACTTTCAATCAAGTATCACACAGGCACACTTACTATACACACTGACATGTTTTTCCACTTTCTTTGCCAGGTCAACAATCAGACATTAGTTGCACACAGCAGAACAATAGCTAGCAGCTACACAGCCCCATTTTAACAGCAAGCCTTTGTCATGGCTGTTTTGGTGAGAGAGGTGGGGGGTGTGGGGGCTGTCTACAGTGGACAGTAAAGAACATTTTCAGAAGTATTTGAGTAGATGGGAAGAAAAGTGTGGTGCATGGTCTTTTAGTCTCTTTAATTTATCAATTGAAACAAGATTTTTAATAATTCTTTTTTCAATGCATTTTTATTGTAATTTTTTTATTTATTTATTGCCTGTTTTGTTGAAAAAAAATGCATTAGCTAGAGTTATTTAAATGCAATAAAATCTAATAACTCATTAAGGACACTAGAAATATGCTTAAGAATTTACAAAATAATGTTTTGATAACATTTTTTTAAACAATTTTTTATATGAATATGCTAAATCAGACATGAAAAAGTAATAAGAAAATTTTAAAAATAGTAAGTTTGAATATTTAGATATTTGATATAAATGATCACTAGCATGTAACAGGAAACAAAATGATGAGTATTCAATGGCAGCCCCAGACTTTAAAACATTTGGAACTAGTAGGTCTAGAAGCTCTGTGCTTATCATTAGAGTTTATTCCTTGCTTATGTGTTTGATTCCTACAGGCATACTTCTTTGTTTGTGTACTGTATTTATCTATAAGGAATTTTTGAAAAATAAAAGAACTACAGATTTAACATTTTTTTT
>JADKLZ010033945.1:0-11675 GCA_021533235.1 Biomphalaria straminea
AATATATAACGTAATATAATTAAATAGATCTAAAATAATATAATATAGGGGCCTACATAATATATAACGTAATATAATTAAATAGATCTAAAATAATATAATATAGGCCTACATAATATATTACGTAATATAATTTAAAAGATCTAGTGATTATTTTCCAAACGAAAGTTACTACCAGTCAATCCAGAACAGAAGACTAAAACTCAAAGCAGCAAAAGACTATTACGAGAAAAACAGGAATATAGAAAAACATTTCTTGTGTGACATGAGAGGACAAAGTCATATAGGCTACGTTTTTATTAATGCCAATAATGAAGTTGTTTGAATGAGCCAGGAATTAGCCACTGACTTATTAAAACCACTTATGAATTTAGGACGAATTGTCCGAATGAGCCTGGTAAGCTAATGACTTTTTGAAACCACTTAAATTTCGGACGAATTGTTTTAATGAGCCTGGTATATTAAGCCACTGACTTAATGAAACCACTTATGAGCATGACAAGATTATCAGTGTAGTGTAGGATGAGTTATAACTGCCTTGAAGGAAGCTTTACTTCCGTAGATAACTCAATGAAAAGTAGAACCCTCGTGTCCCAATGCAATTAATGAAGTCGATGTGGGAATCGAGAAATTGTGTTGTGTTAGTATGTTAACAACAATGGTAGATTCCCGGGGGGGGGGGGGGGGGGGGCATGGAATTAAGAGTGTGTGTGTTTTTTTAAATCAAACATTTTATGTTAAAAAAAATTAGCTAGTAGGGCCTACTCTATTTAAACTATTTTTATATTGTGTCACCTTTCCTTTACCGATCTATAATTCAGAAGATCGAGAAATCTGAGGTCATTATTTAATAATAAATATACAGAAAAATGTGTAGGCGGTGCAAGTGTTTTAGTCCATCACTCCATCGCCCCCTCCCTAAGACGTAAACCTAAAGGAGAACGGTGATAGTATAGATGTCTTGGAGGACTAGATAAGTATCATCTCCCGTACCGATGGTAAAAACAGGAAGATCACATCTAAAAAAGCCACAATTTCTGTTTAGTTTCACAGGTTCTAATTTATATTTCGACATCTATTTGTCACATTGAGTCTTTCAAAAACAACAATTGTGTAAAATTTGTAAGGGACACTTGAGTACCAGTTGAAGAAGTCAGAAAAGACATATATATGGTCTATGGAAAAGATTAAAACCCAAATATCTTCTATTTCCTTCCCATCTTTTACTTAAGTGATTCTAATTTTTAAACAAGATTACAAAGAGAGTTTGTGTGATACACAAACTCAGAGGCGGCCCCCGTCGGAGTCGGATCCCTGTCAGATCCGCCTATTCGCAAGATGTTTCGGATGTTCCTTCCAAGTCCCTGGCTCAATTCCTGTATGCTCAAATCCTTAAACTATCGCAATATTTCTGAAAGAACAGTAAAGGTTAAATCATATTTTCAAAAGCCTTTAGTGTTTTTTCTAACCGTGACGGACAGACCAACCAACAGACAAAACGCACAAAAATATGTTAGTTTCATTTTAATGGGGGCATTATACAATTTTATTTTTAAAAATCTGATATTTTTAAAAATTTAAGAAATTAGTTTAGAATCATGTCATTTCCGGTCTTTACGCTAGTACACGAAAGCCGCTGCTAAAAGTTCATTTTAAAAAATGTGCGTGACATCTGAATGTTTGGAGCATTTCTTATAGTAACATTTCCTCCCTTACATTTACGTAATTGTTTTAGAATTGGTGTTTTGTTATTAAAAAATCGCTTGCATAATTAATTTTATAAATTAAACGGTTTGCGTTTAGAAAACTAAAAGTAGCCATTGCACCTAAACTTTTCAAGCCGCATTTAATGGTGAAAAAATATTTTTCGTATCTCTTCTAGTTTTGGCGCTCTGAGTCTGACAGACGGACAGACGGACAGACAGACATAAATTCATTTTAAAAAATATGCGTGATATCTACATGCCAAGAGCATTTCATATAGTAACATTTCCTCCCTTAGATTTACGTAATTGCTTCACAATTGGTGTTTTATTATTAAAAAATCGCTTGCATAATAATTTTTATAAATTAAACGGTTTGCTTTTAGAAAACTAAAAGTAGCCGTTGCACCTAAACTTTTCAAGCCGCATTTAATGGTGAAAAAATATTTTTCGTATCTCTTCTAGTTTCGGCGCCCTGAGTGTGACAGACGGACAGACGGACAGACGGACAGACGGACAGACGGACATTTTGCACAAACCTAATAGCGGCTTTTTCCCCTTACGGGGGCCGCTAAAAATGATTTTGTACTTCACGTTCGAATCAATTCTCTTTTTATTCTTCTTCATAATTGTGCAAACAGAGAGGGCCTATTAATATCTCCCTGACACAATGAAACTTTGTACCAAGCTCTTCAACTAACTCAATTGCATTGGCACTATTACTTATTATGCAAAGATTTATATATTTTAGAGACTTTTTTTTTATTTTATTTTTTTAAATCCTCCATTACCCTCTTTAAATTGTATATTGAGCTCTGATATCACTGTCGCTCATTATATATACTTTACATCTATGTCACTACTTAAAGTTCTGGACCGGATCTAGCTAACGCAAATCGCGTGTTTGACTAGTTAAAGGTACTTCTTTCTTTCTCTTTATCTCTCTCTCTCTCTCTCTCTTTACCTCTGTATAGCTTACATATGCAGGTATTTGAACAAGAGAGGGGAGGTAGACTCATTGGGTCAAAACACAATCAATCAATCAATAGTTTTTATCTCTAACGATTTAGCCTTACTGCAAGACCTACAATTCACAAAGATTTAAATTTGCCCCCGCCCCTCTCCCAAAAGAAAAAAAAAACAGGTAGCCGAACATCCCAGGCACAGAGTGGCCTCATCAGCGGAGGGACAGCCACAGGAGAGCCAATCCCACAGCCCTCTGAAGACTGAAGTGGTCCTCAATGCCCTCGTTGACTTCAATGACTACTACAAACTTTTAGTAGCTCGGCATATTGTCGAACACAAAATTACTTTCATGTGTAAAACCGTCTAAGTTTCATTAATATAAAATGGCTGAATAAAACCGCTAAATATCACAACGTCAAAGCTTATCTAAGGAGAAGAACCTATAATTTCTGCCATTTATCTCAAAAAGGCAGGGTTTAGATTTTTTTGATGTATAAAACAAAATTAATAAATCACTACTAATTGGTCAATTTGGATTGATTCGTGTATGTCATAAATGTTGAAAAATTGTGCCAAATTTCAGCTTGATTGCAGATTGGGGAGTGGTAGAAAAAACGTGTCAAAACCTTATAAGGTGGATAAATCCGTATATACATCCACATCTCTCATTAAATACCCTTAATTCCCCTTATTTCGATATCAAACAAAATAATTAATTAACATTAATTAGTGAAATAATTGTGTGTTTTTTTATTATTGATTCGTGTTTTGTCAGGTACAATGAATAAGTGAGGCAATTTTTAACCTGATATGAGAATGGAAAAAAAAAATTTCACACTTTTTACCAGACAATTAGAGTGAGTTGATATAAGCTTTCTACCAAAAAAAAAATAAAAAAAAATCTAAAAATAAAAAAAAAATATAAAAAAAACTATGCTTGTTGATAAAAAGACTATAGGTGTAATGTTGAAAAAAAAATACATCTATTCTGCTGTGTTATAGTCCGAAAAGATAATGACAACTAGCTGACACCGCTGACATCTTTGAAACCGAGGAGTACATAGAAGCTTTGCCTGAACCCATTAAATCACTATTACATAAGATCTGGACTAAGTGGTCGTCTCCTCTTCATTAGGGCTAACCGGAGTAATTCCAGCTACTACCGCCTCAGCGTGGGAATTCGGTGGAAAGGTCCGTATAGGAAAATGGATAGTCGAAATGTGGTAGCGAACATAGCCCTCGGCGGGCTTCCACGGATATTGTGGAGACACCGTACATTGCACGTGGTAGGGATGCAAACAAAGGCTCGCCAAACCGTCCGAAACCCCCATCGATTCGTTCCCTAACGGGGGCCATACGCGTGGGACCGCATAGGAATAACAAAAGGGCCCCCACGCGGCTCGGCCTTCGGCCTCGTAGGAGAGAATGAACTCGTGCTTGGCATAAGAGGGTCGTGTGCAGCGACACATCGAGTGCGATACATGAACACTTCGGATAAGGTGGAACCTCTGACAGAGAGGTTGGTGAAGAGCCTCTCATCCTGGCCACGGGTAAAATACTTTCCTTGGTCAAAGGGATATAAATGGGAGCATGCTCGCTCTCGTCCCGAATGGACATCAGTAATCATTAGGGCTAAAACGAACATAGTTTAAAACTCCTTTATCTCACTTTCAGTCAGTGTTGCAAGGTCATCTGCCGTCATCGAGAAATAGGCCTACATAGTAGCCTAATTCAATAAAGCGATGGTTGTTAATTAATGAGTGTGTGTGTGTGTTGTAAGTGTGAATGTTGCTCGTATTTGCATCTATAGTGTTATTGTCATGCCGGATCGAACTATTGTAGCCATACTGAATTTCCATTTGTTTGGACCAATAACATTATCGTAAACTTAATATAAGGTTCTTGAAATCAGTCAGAGGGTGATAGACTCACATCATTAGAAATTGTTCAGTGGAAACTGTTAGAGGGACTATAATACATTTTCTTTATCCTTTCGAGTCCTGGCTGGTTTTCAACAATACACATGTAATAATAATAATAATGATAATGTGGGGAAATCCGTTACTAATAATAGAAGTGTAATTTTTGAAGGTAAAAGTCTGCTCATCTGTAAGATAATTTACCAAAAGTATTCAAACACAGTTTTTAAGACGTTTGATGCGTTTTAATGCAAAAGAAGCGTGGTCGAGAGGCTAAGAGGCGCTTGAACTTGGCTTGGCTCGGCTACCTAGAAGGGGGCTCGAGGTTCGACACCCGACTCGGGCAGAATTGTGTTTACCGAGCGCCTAAAGGCAGCACGGAAAACAAACTCCTAGATACCCCCTCCCCCCACTGGTCCACAAATGAGATTGGACCAAAGCGCTCTGAGCATGCTATAAGCATGAAAGTAGCGCTATATAAAAGCAATAATAATAATAATAATAATGCAAATCGACCACCCGTAACCTTATGGCTTAGACCATCACCAGGTCTGCCCTTAGGTGTAGGCAAACCTACTGGTGGGAGCAATAACCAGGCGCGTAGCTAGGAATTTTCCATCGTTTGTGGGCCCGGGGGGGGCTTGACCTCTTTGGAGCCCCTGCATTTTGCGTAATAGTTAATTTTTAATGTAAAAAAAAACACTTATTTGGGGGCCCGGGGGGATTTTCAAAATCTCCTCCCTTCTCAGCTACGCCACTGCATCTAACATGACTCTAAACAATATTTATTTTTACAGAAGAAATGGCGAAACTTGTGTCCAATGTTATTGTTGAAATAGGCTTCATTAGGTTTTAATTAAATAATGTAATCTTATTTTATCGCTGTTTAATTTTTCTATTTCACAAATTCACTTAGCCTAGGGCCTCCAATTACCTAAGGCCGACCCTGTCCATCAATACCGTGCACCACGAGTGATATTGATGATTAAAACAAAACTCTCTTCACAACTAAAAACAAACAAAAAACTTACCGAAACAATTCATATCTTACAACAAAAAGAATCGCCGTTTTCCTTTTTTTACTCTTCACTTTTAAAATACAAATATATCCACGAGATAACAGATTGTGTGGAGCAGATGTCTCTTCTGAAGAGGAAAGCGCCATCTATCAACTAGCAAGGGGATAAAAGAGTTTAAAAAAAACAAAAAACAAAACAAAAAGCAAAACTTGAATGACTTTAGCAAAGTTTAGCACGTTCTCAAACATGACTACAAGAATGTCTTCAGCATTAAATATAAAAGAATTAAACACACACGCGTGACAAGGGCCAGGAGTCAGGTTGTAAGATTAGATCAAGTGCCCCAGGGTAGTAGGAAGTATAAGATATGATCATTACGTAACCCTACCTCACCTAGATCCCTGTCTTTTTGGGTTACTTCCCTCTCGCCCCTCTTTTGACACGCACAATGTTGTTTCATTCAGAGCAAGGGAGAAAACTACGCTTTTATTTAGGTTTTGTTTTTTGTCATAGATGTATATGGACGAGTAGTCTGCACTTTATGTAACAGGTTGCAAGATGAATAATGAAATGTTATTTTCAAAATATAAATATACAGCCATTGAAAAAGAAAAAAAAAAGACATTGATTATCATAGTATGCAGACTTGTAACAGTAAGATGATATAGATCTGCTACATATATAGATCTAGATGGTATGTGTTTATTAGCTTGTGATTTACTTTATTAAAGGTAAGCAGCTGTGATTTCAACTAACTAAAAGCTTTTAGTTAAGTTTAAAATGTAATGAATTGTACATGATTTGTTTATTTTTTATCTGATGTGTTTATCTATGTTAGCGATTGACAGACCAAAAGCCAAAATACATTTGCATTTCAATTATTGTTTGATCTTTGTTCCCCTTGAATATTTAAAGTTGATGGATTAAACCCCCCGCTCCCCCCCCCCCACACATTTCGATGACTGATCCTAGTTCCTCATAAACGTTTACAATACAGTAATTGATAATTGATACTCTTACCCCCCCCCCCCATGTTAAAAGTTCGCATGACTGATCTCTGCTCCACCTGTACAGTACATTATACAGTACATTATACAGTACATTACACAGTACATTATACAGTACATTATACAGTACATTACAAAGTACATTATACAGTACATTATACAGTACAGTTTTCAATACAATGATTGTTTTCTTTACATTTTCTAAATGGTTCAAGTTTCAAGATTTGTTCCCTCTGAACGTTTAAAGTGCAGTGATTTTGACAAAACTTACATCATCTCTGTCTGTCTGTCTGTCTGGTCAAAAGTTTGAACACGTATTTTTTCTCCCATTTCTCATTATCTGATCAAGTTAAAACCTAGCACAATAATTCTTGAACGTGACAAGAAATGAATCAATTTATTGTTGGACATTTATTATTTTGTTGGATATCGAAATAAGAGGAATACATGCTACTTCATGAGAGATATTGTGAGTGCATGTATGGATTTAATCCCCTTATTAATTTTAGACACAAATTTTTCTCCAACTTCACATTCTCGGATCAAGATAAAAATATGCATAATTATTCATAGTCAATCACCCATGAATCTATCCAAAAATTAACCATTACTTAATCCTTTAATACTAATTAATACATTTTGTTTTATATAGCAGAAAGGGAGCTAAACATTGTTTTAAAAAAGTATTCTTTTTTTTTTTCTATTGCTAGTTCTATTGTTCTTTCCCCTGAATGTTTGATGTATAATGGTTGATCTTTGTTTCACATAATGTTAGCATTGAACTGATTGATCAAAATGATACTACTGTGATACCTTTGACATCTGGCTTCTTAATATTTATATTTTAAACAATAATGTCTTCAGTTTCAAATAAATGTCACACCAAAGATTAGTTTGTTTCTTTCGTTTTTAAATGTTAAACTTTTTTGTAATATCACTTTAACCAAACTATCCTACACTCTAATTCGTGGCCTTTGATGTTTGTATTATTTTAATGATTGATGAATGTCTTAATATTATCACTACTTTAATAATTGTCTTAATGTTAATATTTCCATAATTGCCCTCTCTCTCTCTCTGTATATATATACACAGGCACAGTGCTTTTTTGTGACGGCGTACCGCACCTTTTTCAATGTGGGGAAAAATATTTGTTTCTTCAACTTTAGATACGTTTACTATTAATTTATTAGTAGTTAAAAGTTAGGCAATCAATCACTGAGTACTAGCACCTATTTTTATTACAAAAAGCACTTATATATATATATTAGGGACCTGCGAATCAGGAAATTTTTTTGGAATCGAATATCGAATCGAATATCAGAAAATATTCGAATTTTGAATCGAATTCGAATCGAATATTCTTGAAAAAACTTGACAACCAACCAGTGTAAAATAAAACTTCTAATTCAAAATTTTTATTATATTATATTTATTTAATACTGAAACACAAAAAGTTAGCAATAATTAAATTGCAAAGAAGGCCTTTTAAAACAGTAGATCTTCATTTATTTTGGCCCAAATCTAAGTTTCAGCATTATTTTCCGAGAGATTGTGACGATGGTCAGTAAAAATTTGTCCTCCAACTGAATTAACTCTTTCTGAAGAACAATTTGTTGCCTGAATTGCAAGCAAATTCCTATCTGCTCTGGCCAAAAGTGGAAAAAAATATTAATACTTTCTTTCCAAAACTGAAAAGGATCACTGTTTCGATCTACAACTGCTTGCTTTGAATACAAACTGACTTCATCCTTAATTTGCTCAGAAATGGTGGAAATTTTGTTGATTCTGGTATCTCCTTGAGCATCATGTACTTTCTTGAACATTGAATCCATAAGGCTTACTCTATTCCTGTCTTGAACAAGACTTTCACGTGGCAATTCATCAGATTTTTTGCCAATTTTGCGTTTTTGGAAAATATTCGAAGATTCGAAAATTTAAAAATAATTTCGAATCGAATTCGAATATTCTTTTTATATTCGAATTCGAATCGAATATTCGCAGGGCCCTAAAATATATATATATATATATATATATATATATATATCAAGGTTTTCATTGGGCAAAACATAGAAGCAATAATTAAATGTCGTATCAATATAATGATCAAGAAAAACAGATTTCAATGAGAACACGACAATGTTTGTGTTTAATGCTATGTTTGTGTTTATGTTTAAAATGTTATGTTTGTGTATGTTTAATGTTATATTTGTGATTAATGTTCGTGTTTAATGTTATGATTGTTTTTAATGTTATGTGTGTGTTTAATGTTATGTTGGTGTTTGTTTTTAATGTTAGAATTGTTTGAAAACTTCAACAAAGGCAGATTTTACTACACTAGATCCAGATTTCGATCAATGTCATACTCATACTCATAATATTGAATTGAGAATAGGCTCTACAGGTAGTTCTACTAATCTAGATCTATATGATATACCTAGAACTAGACTACATCTAGTAGGCCCTACAGGTGTGTCATTTGTTTTTCCGTTTATGTGGGTTTTTTAAAAATACAGAACAAGGTAGACTACTACAAAATAGTACAATGTATATCTAAATTCTAAATCTAGCTCTATACCACATGGATCTAGACATCTATAGATATAATAATTACAGATGCCACAAAAAAATTTTTTTTCAATAGGTTGGGCACATGGAATCATGGGCGTAGCCGGAGGGGGGGGGGACGCCCCCTCCCCAATGAAATGAAGTCACTGATTTTGTGTTGATTATGTTTATTTTATGTGAGATTTCTATACTAAACCACTACTTCCCCAGCATAGACGGGAAGTTTTGCAGTTAAAACCTCCTCTTCTATAAAACAAATAAAAGAAGGCTTTGCCTATTTCATATGAATGCAAAATCTAAATATTCCGTCTTCATAGTTATAATTGGTTCTATATTGTGTAGGTTTTGCATTATTTGAAAGTTGTTCTAATCTTTGAAATATGAAAAACACCTGTGTAATAGTTTGTTTAAGAAGGGAGGGCAGTCTTTCCAAGAAAGTTTACTTTTGATATATGTATAGCTTCCCTTTCCCACTTTGCAATAGTGCTGAAATGTGTTGAATACTTTGATCTGGTCGTAGCTGTCTCATGTACCCCATACCTAACTTCTCTAATTGTAATTTGACATGCAATGACCATTTACATATTAATAACTGATTATCTTGAGTAAAAAATATTTTAAAAATGCTAATACATATGTCAGTAGATTTTTAATTTAAATAAAAATTGCCAATTTACCGGGTTGTCCTAAAACCATGTAAATAAGTGTTGTTGTTTTTTTTAACTTATAAGGATCATTTTGAAAAAAAAACATAGTCGTATATGCACTAGCTTATCACATTTTTTTTCATTTTCCATAATTCGCATGGCATAATATAAATTTTACTTTCCTGGTCGACGATGCCATCGTTGATTTGACCCCATTAAATTAACTTAATTTTTGGGTTTGTAAACTTTAATTTGTTTTACATAAAAAGAGCATGCTTTTATCTGTACCAATTATACCATTTTCTAATTTAAGGAAAACGATTATTGAAGTTTAACCCTAACAGGCTAGTGAAATACAAATGAGAAAAATGAATAATTACTCCTGAACATGGTAAATAATTACGGAAAAATAGAGTTAAGAAAGGATATAGAAAGCACGGTTAGGTACAAAAAAAAATCAATTTAGCTTTCTCTTGGTTGACATAGTGCATACATCGCTATAGTACCTTTTTTTTTTTCATTTCTTTCTCTAAGAATGATCCATTAGATGAGAAAATGATACTAGTTACTTAAAAGTTAACATTATTTTCTGTTTTTTTATTATTATTATTGCTTTCATAATGATTCTTACTGCCTCTGTTTTTATGTTTGGATAATTGACACAATTTAGGTCATAATGTCGTTTGTTTTGATAAATATAATTTCAATCGAACAAACTTCCCCAAACGCTGGGAAAGATCCCTGAACTGAATATAACGTTAACTAGTTTTGAGTTCTCTGGAATCACAGTAGGCCTAATTTTTTCCCTATACGTTAATAATCTTGTAACCACAACTTTGGTTTTCTTCGTGTAATATATAATTCACAACGTCATTATATTTGAGGAGTCAATGTCGAGGGCTATCTGGCTCGGTATACTGAGACGAGCTGTAGTTACAGCAGTTACTGGGACTGTTTAATATACGTCTTTATATATTTGATGAGTTAATGTCGAGGGCTATCTGGCTCGGTATACTGAGACGAGCTGTAGTTACAGCAGTTACTGGGACTGTTTAACGGCTCGTTTTGAAAACTTGTATAAGTGGAGAGGGGTAAACTGCTGTGTGGGCAACATCGACTACAAAACAATGCCCAGGCTTTCGTCTGGCCCGCGAGATGAACAATAGACGTTAAGACTGAAGGAGGCCAACAACAATAGGTCAATAAATCGTTACTATTAGTGTTATTGTTATCAATCCAACATTCTCTAATTTTTTTTTTCTTTTAATCTTCTTATAAGTATGTTTAGCTATAGAAGTATTCATAACAATGTCGTAATTTAAGTTGTTGTTTTTTTTTTAACTATTTGCATTGTAATTATACATAGGCCTACATAGTATACATCTAGGGTCACGTGTGCGTATATATGTCACGCATGACAGCGCACAGTATAGATTGACCAGAAGAAACTATCAGCTGTCCTTTGTAATTAGGCCACATTACGTGTGCGTGGGAAATAAGGCAGACGCTTCCAGATAGCATTGATTTGCATAAACATAATGCAATTGGAATTTGGGCATTGTCGTTTGCATTATTTTTTTTTTTTGTTGTTGTTTAAGTAAAAGAAGAGGGGGTTTATCCGCACCCCCCCCCTCCGGAATATAATTTTATATTCGAAACCCAGCTATATTAGGCTGCGCTGGGCCATGTGATGGTTTACTATTAAAATCTCACCTAAAATAAACAAAATGTTATTCATAATTTCAAGACAGAAATAAGGGTTTGCAAGAAAAAAAATAGCCGATGAATATAATCTCTAGCTATTAGAAAAGAAAACATATAAATATAATCTCTACCTATTAGAAAA